>VACF01001984.1:39990-334895 GCA_006891605.1 Pleurozium schreberi
TMATTAKYTYCYAAATCTSATCTGTATTGCTATCCTGTGCTGGCAGGTGGAYTTATCCGAAATGGTGGACGGTCACACATCCTACTTGACAAGCTTGAAACTCATATTGCAAGGAATCGACATYGACAGCTTCTACGCAACTCAGCCACACAAGCTGCACATGTCTGCAGAGGACAAGAAGAACGCCGCCTCCACTGCTGCTGGTCCTGCACCGCAGTGACTTCTGGTATGCAATTGCGCGACTTCAACTGCGAGACTCTCTTCTTTCTTTCCATCTTGAGCCCCAAATTCTTGGCCTGAATACTACGAGTCTTCATGTACAGGAAGGATACCGACAATGATGGAGCATATATTTTTATTTCAGGAGCGAGCATTGCTGAGCATATTTCAGTCGGTGAAAGGGATGGCTATGCTAAAGAATGGTCTGTAATTATATGCAGAATTAATGCAAAGTCTTGGTCTCTTACACCTGTAACTGCAGTCAACTTCAAGCTTCAACATTCCCTGTCAAGTAACCAAGACGTGAGCTTTTTGGTGGGCATTTTTGAAGTTGAAGATTTGCTTCACATTGGGGACTATGACATTCATCGCGGGAGAATGCTGCGCAAGGAGGTGATGCCAGTGGTGCTTACGAAGGTCGTGCAGGTCTGTACAGGAAGCGGAGGCTTCAATTTCTGCATTGAAGTAGATGATGGACTTAGTCGTGTGAGAGTTAGCGTAGGATTTAAGGTGAGTACCTCAAATGTGACAAAATTTGACGAGTCTGATCATAGTAACTAGGCTCAAAAGCAAAAAGTGGCGATTTGGGGGGTACCCACCTTACATCAAGTTGGAAAAAAAATCCCACATTTGTTACTTGCAGTTGTGATCGGAAATACGTAACCTTAATGTTAGTCCTCTAATATCACATTCTTTGTTTCCGGAGTGGATGTAAGGTATGCTACTCTATTGTAGGTTATTTTTTATTATTCTAGGAATGGCCCTGTAACGCAAATGGAAGGAAAGAAACTCAAAATGTACCTTGTTTGAATAAATACAGCAATGGGCTTCGATTGGATGTTTAACGAAACTTTTGGAGTTCGCAAGTTCTAGTTTTGGAGTGTCCTAGTGGTCAGAAGAGGGCTTTTGGGTTTAAAAGTATGAAAGAATGGGACCATTGCAAGGCCTTGACATTTGGATCATTTACAAATAAAATTTAGCTATTTGAGGTGAGTATAATGACCATTATGGGTACTTTTAATTCGTAGGTTTTCAATGATTTAATTGCAGTTCTGGGAATGAGGATTGGTCAGTTCAAAAATTCATATCTGATTCATTCAGAGTACAGACTTTGTTGTTTGAAAATGTGGTTTGTATTACTTCGGATGTTATTTTTCCTGTATGAAAAATTGGAATTAAACTAAGTACCTCCTCAAACCTTTCAAGGGGTCGTATTAGAATCTATTGCAACAATTAATGGAACCCTAATGCAAACCTCTAATATCAAATTCTTTATTCCTGGGTTCGACGTACAGTATGCTACCCTACTATAGACACCAAATTATTTTTGTTGCACTAGGAGTGACAGTGTAATGTGCAACCATGAGAGAAACTCAAAACGTACCTTGTTTCAATGAATGAGTCAATGGTCTTCAAAACGTACCTTGTTTCAATGAATGAGTCAATGGTCTTCTGTATCCCTTTCCCTACTTTAATTCAAGACCTCATATATAGATGAGACCTAGCGAATCCTGCAAACGAGGCTCACGATACAGAACTAAGGTGCAATTTTTGGAGAGTTTTGTAAAATGTAGGGATACAGAACTTGGAAAAGCTTGGTGCGGTGAACGTTCCGTATCCCTTTCTGTATTTGAGGTCCTCTCCCTAAATTTTTAGGGTAAATTTTTAGGGATACGGAACTCACTCGTGGGGTTAATAATAAGGCCACCCTAAACCCCACCCCGTCTTCAAGTGCCTTTCTCCAACCCAGCTTCCTCCTTCACACTTCTCTCAGAACCATTTCATGATCGTGTGAGAATACATTCGGGCTCCTCCTCCGCCCAGTAAGTTGTGTCTCCTTCTCTTGCCGGTCCAGTTGTAGGTGGTGTTGTCCACATTTGCTAGGGTTATGCTATCAAGTCTTTCACCAATCTCTGTGTAGGAGCGAGGAGCTTCAAGACAACCTACAATCTTGTGTCAGTGGGTGGGGACTGCACCTCGAGGTCTTCAATCCGGACGGGATTGCGCTCTTTGCGATTCGCATCTTCCTTCTCTTCTTCAGGGCGCTTCTGCGCTCTAAGTGCAGGTCTGCTGAAGAGTCGGTACCATAGAGTCGGTACCGCAGAGACCGAGCTATAAGTGCCGTAAGTCGCCCTTCTCCCGGAAGCATTTCATGATCGCATCTGCGTGTGACTTGCAAGCGCTGAAGTCGTTGTCTTCCGAACTGAGAATCCAGTTGGCTGGGGAACCTCAGAAGTATTGGGTGATCGTGTGAGTGCAAGCAGGATCCTCCTYCTCCCATTTTGCTCCTCCATTTTTCTGGTTAAAAGTGCTGTCGTCTCCACTTGCTAAGGTTTTGTTTTCAATCCGTTCGCCAGATCTCTATTTCGGAGCGTGGAACTCCGATCGAGAGAACCTACAATCGTGTAGTTATATTGTCAGTGGCGGCGGGATTAGCCCTCGAGGTCTTCACTCCATACGTGGATTCACTCTTTGCCATCCGCCTCTTTTTTTCAACAGCTTCAAGGTCCAGCTTTGCTCTGAAGTCTCTCTCCGCTCTCAACTGTCGGTACGGTAGACTCTTCTGCGTGATATCGCTTGCAACGGTGTGTGGCTTGCAAGCGCCTTTGTCGTAGTCTTCCGGGAACATAATTGAGTTTGCTGAGATTGGAGCGAGATGGACGCAAGCTCCTCTTCCTGTTTCTACACTGCCAAGGCAAAGGAATCTCCGTCCAGCGTAGTTGACGCGGTTGCGGAATCGGAGTCCCTGACGATGGTGGGGGCGGAGGGGGCGTCCACTTCCGGGAGGTCGGAATACTATTCCGCACGTTGCGAGGATATGCTGCGCAGAAGAGGTCAATTCTCTGACGACATTGCTTTGGAGATCGAGTTCTCGAAGCCGCATCGGAGCGAAGTGGTCCGCGAAGAGGTTGCGCCACAGTCGGCCGAGGAGGAAAAACTGAATCGAGAAAACGAAGAAGTGCTGAAGCAACTGAACAAGGAGCATCCTTGGTTCTTTGACCTCGACGGATTTGGTCCTTTTGTTTTGGGTCGCATGATTGCGAAGGGTGGACAAGCAAAAATCTACGAAATTCAAGGCAGTCCTCATTATTTGTTGAAGGTATTTGAGATAGGAACATCGCTACGAGATTTGCGACGATTGTGGCCCCTTCCGGTACTGAAGGAGCAAGTTCAACAATGCATATATTCGGCGGGTATGTTGGAGGATGGCAGGTTTGCCTTCTTCATGGAGAGATGGTGGGGTGACTTGCGGAAGTTGATAGACCAAGCCATGCAAGAGAAGAATGTGGATGGTGTCCAAGGTGCGCCATTTCCCTACAAGTGGAAGGATTACACCTTACACCTTACAGGCTTGATGTTGGAGATTGCACGGCAGATGTTGAAGTTACATGAGAAGAGTGTTTTCCATAGGGATCTAAAGGCTTCCAACATTCTTGTTGGTGATATCCCAATGGATGTTGATGATATTTTCCATCCTAATTCTTCCGTTCTTGTAGCTGATTTTGAATGTTCAATTGGCGTTTTGGGAACCAAGTTTTGGAGAGCGCCGGAGATAATGCTAGCACAAGAAAAACGAGAAACTATTTCAAATGAGCAATGGGAGAAAGCCGATGTGTATAGTTATGGCATGACATGCTTTGAAATGGCGACGGGGCAACTTCCATTTGATGATAAGCTTGAAAACACCAAGGCTAATCGTCAACTTGTAATTGATGGTGAAAGACCACAATTGCCAAGTGACTTGGATGAGGCCGTGAAGGACTTGATCACCAAGTGTTGGGCACCAAATCCAAGATTGCGACCCACATTCTCTGAGATTGTAATGATGATGGAGAAAATTCCTACAAGACAATGCAAGTTCAGGTACTTGCTATTTCTCAATACAAGTCAATTATTATTGGTTTCCTTGAAATATCCAACTTTTGGCACTTTTGGATTCTTGACTTGGTTTTATATTTTTGTTTCATTATAGCAATTTTGAAGAATTTGTCAAGTGCTTAATTTTCATCTTTTTAAAATTTTTGCTAACTCATGGCCTTGTTTGTTTATTTAAATTTGGATAGAGTTTTTCAAATCTGTCATAATACTTGTTGTAGGCTAGATATTTTGTGATGATTTGGATACAAGGCAAATTGCATGATTGCTTCTCTCTTCATAGATTGCATTATATTTTGAGTATAAATGTTAGTGGCTTATTTTCCCAAATAGAATTCAAAAATGGCAATGATTTTCCTCTTTAGTTGATTGTTGCATACTTGTATTGTAGTTTGTTTGACATTGCAGAAGAGTTGCCTCCACAATACCATTTAGCAACTGTTGAAGAGGTTGCTGATTATCCATTTGCATTGGAGGAAGCTATGCCTCACCAAGAGATTGCCAATTTGGCAAATGGCTCTGTTTCTGGTGGTTATTATGGAATGAAAATAAGGTGATTTGCTAAACTGTGCTTTTAATAGGTTGTTGCTATCAATTTTGAAGTGATTGCAATATAGGATTTTTCTATTGACTTGTCCCTTCACTGTAGTTGGAAATGTGTATCTTTGACTCTTCGAGTGATGGCTTATGTATTTGTTTGACTGACTTGTAACAAACTTATTGTAGATTGGAGAAGCAAAGCGATGTACGCTACAAGCTAGCAAGATTGCATTAGTAGACACATTTTCTTGATCAAGTAGGAAGATTTAGTTGTATTGGATGTAATAATAGTAGAGTATGTGGAGTTTTCATTTTTCTATGATTTCCACTATATACTTGCTCAATGTATTAGGAGTGGAGAAGGTGAACTAGGCTAAGACTATTTATTACTTGACCTCAGGATAGATTAAGGCAACCTTTATTCATCTCCATTTGTAAGAGCGTGTTGAACGCGCCAAAACTAAGCAACTACAAATAACAATCTATTTAGCGAAATCAACCATGGTTGAATTGAACTCAATTGATTGTCTACTTCCATGGTGCTTACAATTTGCTTATTCTTGTACACGAGGTCTCTGCATGCATGTTTGAACCATAGAATTTGGTTGAGAAACTTGAAAAAGCTACATAATGGTTTGCCCAAGAATCAAGCACATTCTTTCGAAAGTAAGTTTCGTAGTTCCCTCTTGTAGTCGATGGACCTAAAGCTTTCCCTCCCATGCTCACTAATAGTTTGATTACATATATTTTAGTTGTCGTGTACACTAGCTGCATGGTTGAACCACAGGATTCAAGTAAGAAGCTTAATTAGGAGATTGAATTACAAAATGGTCTGCGAAACAATCAAATTTCCTTATAATAATTTCCATATAAAGTTTTGCACCTTCGATAATGCTTGAAGGGTTAGACTAGACTTGGTGCACAACGAAAGAGGTTTTATTAAAGCTCAATTGCTACATGCATAGTAGATGATCTCTTTGTCCATGACTTGGAAATTTTCTATGCTTAGACCGTAACATTTGAATAAATATTGGTTTTCCATCATTTGGAAGGACACAATATTGATAGCAATGTTGTTCTTATCAATTTTTATAACAAACCTAGTAGCTAATTATGTTTAGTAGTAAGAGTTTTCATTCGTTGTGGTCTATTTGAGACTAGTAGAAAATCCTATCCAAATCAATGGAAAATCAATTGATTTTATTTGATTTCCGTTGTTGAAGCATTGCAATGACCTTTTGTATACTACAAAAAAATGAGTACATAAAGGATTGCATAGAATGACTGCAAAGAATTACTCATTCCAGACACATATGACAAAAAAGTGACTTGGGGCCTCTAGAGCCATTGTAAACAAGTCGCACTATAAATGATTGCAGAAGTATTATCACCATCCATTTAGGGCTTGGATGTAGAAATGGATGAGAAATTCAATAGTTAACTAGAAGATAAGGAAAAATTAACTTAAGAAAATGGTCATGGAGCTTCCATGTAAAAAAATACCACATTTCGGGTAAAGAGGAGCACACTTTGGGAATATGCAGAGTATCTAACTGCGACTAAGAATAGTATGCTGGGAAGTTGAGTTAAGTCTTCTAATCTTCTAATTTTCAAACAGCTTCTCATTGATTTATCATGTGATGGTTCTAAAGTCTAAACGGGTTTAAATTTATGATGGGTAATTAGAAACAATGGCTTCAGACGAGTGAAATGGGACGACCAACCACAAGCTGAATCGTCCAAATGATGGGCACCTAAATTTGAAACCTATGCTAACGAGTAATTGTGCCTCACCAATGGAAACAACAAAAAGTACGATCATATGGGTGATAAATCCCACTTTGGCTCCACAAATACAAAACGGGACTAATATTGAATAACCACATAGTCCGCAATAATTTTTAGAATGTAGAAATGAAAATAAAAAAGCCTCCAAAATCGGCTAAGAATCACAATAGATAAACAATGAGCTTTTAAAGTTGGTTAGGAACAAGTAACAAGCCACAAGCCACAACACACGAGTCTTCAATCTTCTTATCTTCAAGTCTTTAAATCTTTAAATCTTCAAAAGAAACTCAAATCTACACCCATTTAAACTACATTCTTCTTGAAGTAAAAAGGCAGCAGACCCTCCTGGACCTCTTCAGCTATAACTTTTGCAAATTTTCTTTCAATTAAAAAATAATAGCTTTCTGTAAAGCTAAGAAACTCTACTATCTATTCTATAAATTTCATTTGAAAATGATTCTCCAAGCAAAACTTATAGCCTCACAAAGTCTCAAGTTTCAAATAAGAAAAGTAGTAGACCCTTTACCATTCAATTATTCATAACTTTCTATCAACAATTCCAATTCTTTCAAATGATGAGTTTCCAAAAAGTTGAAAAATACCTCTTTAATATTTTAAAATTTCAAAAAAAATAAAAATATGATGCAAACTTTGGTGGCCACTTGAATCTGAGCTCCTCTTTGTTGAGTGGGAGTAGACTCTCTTTTACTCACATGCTTATATAGTTTTGAATAATAAGGCTTAACGAATGGATAAAATGCCTATTTATCCCCTACACTCCTAAAATAGATGGAATTAGCCCATATCATAGCTACCTAGGCACTCCTTATCTAATTTTTCATCCTCTTTAACCTTCCTATCACCTTATCTACTATTTTATCCATTCATTAAGCCTTATTATTCAAAATTGTTATTATTGTAATCTCCTTCAATGTTAAATACATCAAAATACTTTTAAAATATTTTAAAAATACTTCTAAATACAAATTCAAAACAATTAGAATCTAAAATTTGTTTATTAGAGGTAAAAAAAAACGTTCCAAAATTAAAATCATTTCATTTGCAAGAATTAAAGAATGCGTTTAATTTTAACTGCAATATAATCCATCCGATTTGCCTTCATTAGAGGATTGACCAACCCCTCTAACTACAGTTGATGACTACAAAGTTTCTTGATAGGTCTTGTCATGCACTAATATTGGTCATTGTTTAGTCCTTCAAAGCTTCCTTCAAATGTCACCTTTTGATTGTTAAGCTCAACACATTCAATATGCAATAAATAATATTATTAATGCCCAAGGCTGAGAGTGTGATCATCTTCTACCTTGTAGGACAACAAATGTTTGATCATCAATTGCCAATTTCCTAAATTGGTACATATGTGCATCTAATTGGCAAGAATCTCCATGGATTGCCATTCCCCTAATCAACTTGTAAACATTGATTCAGACACACATGCAAACGATCCCCCAGTGAAGTCAATTCCAATGATATCATTCAATAATACCAGGATTCTAACCTCTCCGTTAGCAGCTTTGACACAAACTAAGGATTCTGACCGAGTCCAAGGATTGTTTTTTGGAAAAACACACATTCATAAACAAGCATGTAATTTACTACTTGCCATTCATCCGAGTTCAAGATAGCACCAAGACAACCCAATGCTTTCACTTAGGATGGGGTGATTGCAAAAAACCCTTGTCTGAATGTACTATTTGTTGTGTTTTGGAACAATATTCATAAACTTTTCTAGAGTACTTTAAAAATAGAAAACTAATTTTTAAATTTTTTGAAAATATAGTCAATGTACATACCTTTAAGATGAAGATAACCACTGAAGAAAATTCATAGAAAAAGTCTCTAAAGTCCTATGAGAACTAAAAAAGTGCTAAATCTCAAGAAAATAGATGTTTTGACTTTTGATGTGAAAATTACTTTAAAATAGTAAAAATAAGTAAATTAAAAAAATAAAAAGTGGCCATTTGTAACAACTTTATGGAGATGATTATCCACCAAAAAATCCACCAAAAATTATTTAATGTTTCAAAATGCAACCTATATACAACACTCTTTAGACCAATATGAAACACACCTGGAACATGATTTTGGAAATCCCTCTCTTGGAAAGGTGTATTTGTATTAGAAGAACTAGCCTACCAAATTTCACAATGTAATTCTTTAACAAACATAGTGGTTAAATAGGTATTAAAAACCTCCAAATTGGCAAGAGTGACACTAAATTGGGCTCTATTTTTGGATAGTAAATTATTTTTGAAAATTAAAAAAAAATCAAGCCAGGTCTATTGCGGTCATAAGTACATTCCCTATAAACCTTGAGTCATTTGGAGCCAAAACACAAAAATTATGGCCAAAAATTAGATCAGCATGCAATGTGTGACGCAAAATAGGATAACTTAGGTGTTTTTTGCAATCACCTTCGTCCCAATGTTCCATACTAAGTTTTTGTAATCTCAAAAGCATAACTAACCAATCTCATCCTGCAGTTAGACCTACAAATTTAGAATGAGGCATATTAATTTCAAAACATGCAGTGGTGGATGCCATGGTGGAGAGCACCAAGCCGTATTGTTCTCAATCCTTTTCTCAAAAATTGGACTTTTTTTCTGAAGATCAGTCACAGGGAGAGCTGCAAGCGATCTGAGTTTGAAGTGAGCCTCCCACCGAATCATGAAGAGTCAGGCTCCCTATCCTACTTCTCATCCCCCTAGCTACACTAATGATGGTAAATAGTGTTATCCATACTAACTACTTTGGAAATGCTATAAGTTTGTACTCTTCATGAAATATTTTTATCGAGTGCATGGATCCTAATAGTACTATAGTTAGGAAAATTTTGTACCTGTGGTTGGTAAAAATATTCATTAAGAGTAAAAGCTTATGGCTGTTTTAAATCAAGTAGTGTAGGTAACACTATTTACGATCATTAGTGTAGTGGTCTTGCCTCAAAATTTCTTGAAGCAACCCCAATTTCGCTGGAAACCTTGTTCAATCCTTGGAAGCCCGAATCCTAACTTATTTATTTGGACAAAGCATCACCTCGAAGCCAGCATCCAGAATGGGCGTGCATTTCGAAACACTTGGGGTATATCTACTGTAAGGTAGGAGGTCGTGAAATGGAGCATTTAAGAACTGATCAGCCTTTTTCATATATTTCCTTTGATGGACGTATTTTTTTTCGTATTTTTTAGACAAAGAGAATGTGATTATGATTACAACACAAGTCGTTTCGTATTTTTTGAAGCATTTTTGAATTACTTATGAATTTTCAAATAAGATTAGTCTTAGGTCACTATTTATGACCCTAGGTCTTTCATAAACTGTTCACTTGCAACTTCTAGAGAGAAATGGGGAAAACAAAGAGAATGATTGGCTCTTGCAATAAATAATGTTTTTTTTAATCAATCCATTCAATGACTATAGAAGGTCCATGTAAAGACCATGTCGCGTCCATTTCAGGAGAGTCTACATGGAGGTTCTAAATGCCCGCTCCATTTCAAAGCCTCTTACCTTAGATGAATTATTCAATTAGGGTACCACTCTATTGGCAGGCTGCGTGGCGGACCCTCATGAGGTGACTGGTGGGGAGTCTTCCTGTGCCCCGGCGGAGCTTCCCAGGAGGGGAATGTTTTTTTTTTTTTTTCTTGAAACATTCTACCTACAAGGGTCGCAGCAATACAAACAACCAATGAAGGTCGCTGCAGGACTGTCACGACACAACCATGGCAACCGGATTTTTGCCGGAATTACACATCACGGGCATCCCTGTCAAGACACAAGAGGAAGAACATCAACAAGACCACCATGAGAGCATGTCACCATGGGGAATTGAACCGGCAACCTCGTGGATGCACTCACTAATTCCTACCAATTGAGCCATCACCCGGGGTAGTTTAACCCTTGAACGACGCGGAGGACGTTTATTGTCCTTTGGATGACAAAAATCTCATCTGGTGGGTGGACACTCACTAATTTTCATCCATTCTTTTTTTGAAAGTGACCATACATATGTCAATCATCATTGGATGTCAAATTTAGTGTCTTTAATTGCTTCCATATTTTTAGGTAGCCCTAATTCTATGAAGGTAGTAAAGATTTTCACATGAAAGTGTTTTGTGCCAGAGAGCCCTTGTCTCAATTTTTGAATGGGTAGCATCAGATATTGGTTTGTACAATTTTTTCAAAGCTAAACATGTGCATGAACAGTGTTTTTTCCCTCGGTCAAGCACTACATATTGCACCCCGGCTTTGCCAGCGGTGATAGGTCCATCCTTTAAGGGTTAAGGTCATTGCAGACCAATGAGGGGAATGTTTTCGTGAAGGCGGGATACGATGCTCGACAGAGAGTCGCTCTGTGTGTGCTCGTGCTCTGGCTTGACGTCGATTGGACCAGCGTGGTAAGTTCCAATTCATTTTATGTTGGAGATATTCTGGTAAGGGAATCAGGGACACTTGTTTACTGGTAGCAAGCTTAAGGGTGGATTCGGCATCCTAATGTGAGGGAAGAAGCACAAAATTTGAACCAGCATCAAGTTGTAACACGTGTAGAAGTTAGTTCACGATTAAGCTGTGAGAGAAGCAGCTTATTAACCCCTAAAGTCCCAACAAAAGTTCACCTCTAAAGTCAGTTGTATCAAAATCCACTGAAAACTGCCATTTTTGTTGCATTCACCCAAGAAAACAAAGAAAGAATTTTTCTTAAAATCTAACCATACTAGGATCTTGTACTTCACTTGTCTTGGATCATGTGGTAAAAATTTCATGAAGTTGACCATATAGATTGGAAGATGGTTATTAGCATTCAAAGTGGAAAAAGAAAGCTTTTTTGAACACTTGCTTGCAATTTCAGATGACTTTGACCGCCATTTGTCGAAATGTTTTGCACTACAGACTTTGAATTTAAAAATTTTTATGTTGAAGAATTGAGTTGAAAGTTTAGGAAAAAGATTTTTTTTTTTTAAAATTGATTTTCAATCTTTAAAAAATTGTTGAGTAGAAGTAGGTCCAAGATTGAAAGAAAAACAAAATGGTTAATAGCTTTAACCCCTAAGCGCTCAAACGACCAATTTTTGGTTGCTACCCGAGTTCGGGCAGAAAAAAACTTTTTTTTTAATTTTTCTTTTTTTTTTCCTTGAAAATATTGGGTTGTCTTTCAGTATTTATATTCAAAACTAAGATTACTATGGTAAAAAAAAATCATAAGAGAAATAGCACTATGTGTTTAGAATTTTCTAGTGTTGAAAAACATACTATTTGAGGAACAAATTGAAATTTTTATGACCAGATCTTACTCATTTTTTTACAATTCAATAGAAACCACTATTTTGACCAATCAAAAAAAAAATTCAAGTGTTAAGGATAGAAATTGTATTTTTGGTGAATTTTTGAAGTTATATCTTCAAAATTCATTTGAAGAGAATCTGAAAATAATTTTANGTATTTTTGGTGAATTTTTGAAGTTATATCTTCAAAATTCATTTGAAGAGAATCTGAAAATAATTTTATAATTTTGACCGTACATATATCTTCTACTTTTTGTGCTTCACATAAACTTCTTTGATGCAAACTTTAGAAAAGTTGTAGAATTTATATTTTATAACACATTTGTGTTTTGTCCCAACCCCTTGGGCATTTAGGGGTTAAGACAGGATTGAAACACTATAATCCCCAATAGTGAGATTGTTCTAGAAAGTAAACTTCACTGGCCTTTTCCAACAAGTTTTTTTGAAAAATTGTGAAAATTGCATTCATAAATGAATCCTATACGTTATTTTTTCAAGAAGATGCTTAGATCGCCCAAAAAACAAGATTGTCCATAACTTTCTCATTAGTAGTCCGAATAGAATGTACCATAGCTTCACATGTAGAAAAAAACATATCATTTCAAAAGAAAAGAAAAAATTTAATTAAATTTTGAATTTTTTCAAATTTTTTTTGCTGCCCGCCAAGTTCAATTCTAGGGTTTTTGTGGTAATTATTAGTTTTGCTACCGAGCACCAATTGAAATAAAAATTATATTCCCACAAAGCTAATCAATTTTACTATCTTATGAGAAAGTTTCAAAAAGTTTCATAAAAAATCAAGGTCACAAGAACCTGCCCAAAATCCAATTTGTCCTCCGAGGGGACAATGGGACTTTAGGGGTAAGTTAAAGTTTGAACACAACATCAATGAAGTTGTAATAAGAATTTAAAAAGATAGCCTAACATCAAGTCGTGAGATTAGAAGCTCAATTTCTCTTCCTAACATCAATTTTGTATAACAAACCTAGTAATTGATCCAAAAGCTGTGAGATTTCAAGCTTACAATATGTTCCRACATCAAGTTGTTATGACAAGCCTCGAAAGTGATCCACCATTGAGTTGAGTTGAGAGATAACCAGCTTCAAATAATTTTTTTGTGACACCTGATGATGCATTAGGAGGAAGAAGTGTCCAAACTCAAACTACCTCATAGAACTGCAGCTTGGAACATTAGTATTTCAAATGCACTTGGCATGTTGGTGAGGAGTTCTGTAAGTGCCACCTCTTCATGCCATCCCCTGTTACTAGGGCTCATGTAGAGTAGACACTGGAAATTGAAGTACATCAAATGGCAGAACACTAAATCGTGCCCATGAAATGGGCCCCGAAGGATAATGTTTTGAGAGTAAAAGTAAATAAAAGCCGCCTATATTTAGCCGTCACTAAGGTATGTTCTCTACCTCACCTAGCTACTTTCACTACTAAAAAATCTGCGTCCAAATCAACATATTTTCAACAAAAAACTATTGATTTCTTTTGTTAATTAGGACGTGTTGACCTAGACATTGCTCAACATAAAAGTGTTGATTTGGATGTCCATACTGACACTTTTGTGTTATTTGTCAACAAATAAATGTTCATATTGTTGTTAATTTAAACACAAATGTGTTGATTTTCAACAAAAAGATGTTGAATTTTTTGTTGATTTGGTAAAAAAAAAAAAAAAAAAAATTTGGTTGCCTAGAAATTTCGGGCAACATAAAAAAATCATTTTTTAACTGCCCACTACCCTGGCTTTCGGAAATTCCATACTACAACTACTATGGCACTTGTCTCCATTGAGGTTCAATCCCAAGCCCTTCCATGTAAGAACCTATGACATTTACCACTACACCACTATTACAATTTGATGTCTATAATGGAAATTTTGTTTGTACTTATACGTTTTCGATTTCAGTAATGTTGAAGTCAGCAAACTTTGATGGTCAATTAGGCATAGTAAACTAACTATTTTTAAAAAACTTCAAACTAAGAAAACTTGGAAAATCAAGTTAACTTTATTCTCCAACAATCTGTTTGCCATTTGAAGACTTCAGTAAAAAGTTATAGGCAAAAATCAGATTACATGTCAGAAAATGTTAGAAAAATGTCCCTTTCAACCCCTTTCTGAACTTTGTCCATAACTTTTGATTTAAGACTTAAAAGCACAAACGGTTTTTTGGATATGAATCTTAAATTCATTTTACAACTTTTACTAATTCAAAGTATTTTGAAAAAATCTATTTTTGTATGCTCAAATGGCTGCTAAAGTCTGTTGAGTTTGAAAAACACCAAATTGTGAATGATTAATCCCAAAATTATCAAGGCTTGAGCTTGTAAGAATTTGCTCTAATTCAAACAAATAAACAACGTTTTATAGGTTATAAGTCATTTTTGTATCAAATTTAAGTTTTAAATTTGTGACTGTGCAAATTTAAAGTAGACATTTTAGAAATCACATAGGAATAAAACCACAACAATACACTTGTAGAGTGAAAGATATTGATAGTATTTGATCATGAGGGTGTTAAAATTGCTTATGTAATGTAAATCCTTTTGATCCTTATTTTAATTTTTTATCTATAAATGTGGCTAGTAGTATGCTATTAAGTTAGCCCATCAAATTCCATGACTATGCTTTCTCTAACAATGCTCTAAAATTGCCATTTATAAAACAAATAAATTTCTAGACCAAAAACATATTTAGATATATATAATTGAAGCACCTTACAGTATTTCAATTCAGAGAATGTGAAAAAAATCTCAAAATTTTCCATTGTGTAGATTACAAGATATTTACAAGCTTTTGAAGTGAAAAAAGTCACTTTTTGGACCCTAAAAAAATCAAGGAGGCTCCATTCAAGGTCACATTTGCATGAAAAATGTCCAAAATGATAGTGCATCTTTGAATTGATTCTTCAAGTCAAGTTTGTTACATGCTTGAAAACTTTTAAATCCTTTAAAATTGTACAACATGTAGGATAAAGATAATAAATAGAAAGAAATAGAGAATGATTCAATATACTAAGTTGTTAAGAATTATTTAAGTAATTCTAAAATGTCAATCTTGATGGTTGGAATGTTTTAATAAACAATCTACATCCTATGGATTCTTTTTTTTTATATTGAAAATTGAGTAAAACATAAGACTTAAAAGTTTTATTTTAGAATAGAATATCTTTAAAAGCATGCAAACAATAAACCTTCATAAATTGTTCGACTCATTGATTATAATGGAATGATTCACAAGTTTGCACATGTATATAAATCTGAATAACCAATTTTAAAGGTTTATTATTTTTGGAAAATACAGATTTTTTTAGCTGCCTAAGTTGGTGAAGTTGAGAAACAAATTACATATCATTCGATAATTTTTCCACCATGTAGTCAAAAGTTATGAAAGTTGTTTCACTTTTAAGATATTCCTCATCTTCTAATTGTGCGATAAATTCAAGGATAAAAAATAAAAATTTCATTCATATGTACTTTCCTAAAAAGTTTATGTTACCCAGAGTTCCAAACCACTAGGTTGATTTTGGAGAATTAAAGGGCCCAACTTGCTTAACTCCCCATAGATTTTATGGCTTTTTTATTTATCTTTCGTGTGAAATTCTACTCTTCTCATCTTTTTTAAGATTTAGTGTATTTGAGGCTCATTTCCAAGAGCCCTCAACACATAGGATTTGCATGGGGATCCAGGGATTAGTTTTAACTTGCTAAGTGGGACGTGATGGGTATTGCATGGGGGGGTTCAGGGATTAGTTTTAACATGCTAAGTGGGACGTGATGGGTATTGCATGGGGGGGTTCAGGGATTAGTTTTAACATGCTAAGTGGGACGTGATGGGTATTGCATGGGGGGGTCCAGGGATTAGTTTTAACATGCTAAGTTTACACTTTGAGGACATGTAAAAGATAGATTGTATATTATTTCAAAAAATATCTATGTAAAATTTTTCCACTTCAAAAGAAATCCATGCATTTCAATCTACAGCTAGCTTCAATTTTGCATTTTTGGGTCAAAATAGGACCAACACCTCTAATTGACCTTAGTATGCATCCAATTGGAGGATGATTTAAAATTGGAGAATGATTTTTTTCATGTACTTTTAGTTTGAATTTCATAGAATTTGGACTAATGGTGCAAAACTGACAAGCACGAAAATACTTATTAGTTGTCAAAAGGACCAAAAATAGGACAAGTATATCTAGCAATCAAGTTTGATTATTCATTAGCCATTCAATTCCATATAAACAAAGTCAGCTTCCTTTGGCAAAAAATATACATTGTTCTAATCAACATAAAAAAAGTACGCAAATCAACACATTTATGTTGTGTTTTTTTTTAACACTTTCATAAGTTAACACCTACATGTTAATGTGGTCAATCTAGTACCTGAATCAGCAAATAAGTGTTGGTCTTTTGTTGATTTAGACATTGTTTCCAAGTAGTGGTTAGGGTCTTTGATGGCAAATCTGAATTCAGAAATTGCAAAAAATAAAATTTGCAAAAAAATAAAACATTCCTGCGTTTTCCCCTGCTGTAAATCTAGCGTGCAGGGCCCAGTTTGTGGGCACGATTTATTGATTCACCATCAAACGAAGAAAGAAAATCATATTGGCACTTGCCCATCCAAGGTGTCAAATTATTGTTATCTGCAGCTTGTTACTTTGACTTGCACAATAAAAGTGTGCCCTCACTACACTAATCAAGTAGTGAAATTACGTTGACTTTACAATTAAGTTGCCTTACCCCAAGAAAGTTACTCTATAAGCCATCAAAGTCAACAGATTTTTCTACAAATACTTCCAATTCTACATATGGAGGGTCATGAGTCCCAACTACACCAACAACTAATTCAAAAATAGTGCATTCCTGTACATGTACAGTAAATATTTACATAGTGCGGAATGTCGAGAAATTAGTGAGGGGCAACCTAATTTCACTATTCGGTGTAGTCTTTGATCAGTTCAGCACTTCTGGGCATCTGATGTTTGGTTTTCTTCCGAAACCTTTGTGTGGGACTCTTGTTTTTACTCCTTCTGCTTGCTGTGGGAACGGTAAGATAATTAGAAACGAGGAGGGATAATTGGAGCAACAGCTTGACAGAGGGTCCAGTGCTTGCAATTACTGGAGGTAAGCGCCAAATGCTTCTAAGCGTCGTGAAAACTAATCTTTAGTTAGCAACTATTTAACACTCCCTTTCATCYCTCAACCTTCATATCGCATGTCTGTTTGTCCAGCTATTTTGGATCAAAAGAATTGAGTTTCTAGGGTCAACTACGCTAAGGAGTATTCCACTGCATCATCAAACATACTCATGCTTGCCAGAGTGCAAGCGGCACTATGCACTGAAAAGATGGCTCCCCATCTTGCATACCCCGGGCATTTACCGATCAAAATTAAAAATACCCCCCCCATACCCCGGAATATGTACAAAATACGTGTACAAATACAGGTAAAATCCCATATTGATTGTCCATCCCTAAACCTTATGAAGATTATACGAGATGGAAGGGGGGACGGAAATTTGAAAAAATTAATTTTTTATTTTTAAAATTTTAAAATTTTTAAAATTTGCTGAGGGGTTGAAGTTAATAATAAAAAAAATGTTGGCTTTTGGGTGCATGCCTCACTATGCCTACGCACCCCAAAAGACAGCACCCACAAATGTATTGGCCACTGACTAGAATATTCAAAACACGACATTTCATACCTTTCCATACCATAATTATGATTCACCTAATTCAACATGAACTAGGTATACATTCTCCACAGAATTGGCACTTTTTCTACACTCCCATGGTGAAAAAGCTTTAAATGGTGTGCTCTGCTTACTCTAAAATACTAGCGTTACTCTAAAATTCAAATGTACCATGTGTTTTGCATGATTCACCTAATTCAACACGACTAACATTTCCTCTTCAAAATTGATTGTGTTGACCTTTTTTCTACATTGCACTGATGAAACCTGCTCTTGAACAGTTTGCTTTGGTTGTACTTGAATTCAATACTGTGATGTGTGTCTTGCAGCTGCCACCAAGGAGGTGATCAAACGAGGAGCCATGTATACAGTGCTCGGTGGCCTTCTAAGCGCTCTCTCGACCCCTTTATCCGTTCTTGGTGCAACTGACATGATTGACAGCCGGTGGGCAATTGCTATTGACAGGTGCTATTGGATTCTTCTACCCCTTCCCCTTTCAACACCTACAAAAGAAGCTTAAGATATTTTTCAACTTTTACAATGTAGACTTAAGTTTCACATTGTGCAACTTAAGTCAATCGTTAACGAAAAAATCATATATTTTTATTTCAGCACCGAGCATTGCTGAGCATATTTCAGTCGGTGATGAAGAGTCTCTGCTAGTGAAAGGGATGGCTATGCTAAAGAATGGTCTGTTTTTGTGTGCAGAATTAATGCAAAGTCTTGGTCTCTTACACCTGTAACTGCAGTCAACTTCAAGCTTCAACATTCCCTGGCAAGTAACTTAGACATGAGCATTTTGGTGGGCATTTTTGAAGTTGAAGATTTGCTTGACATTGAGGACTATGAAATTCATCGCGGGAGAATGCTGCGCAAGGAGGTGATGCCAGTGGTGCTTACGAAGGTCGTGCAGGTCTGTACAGGAAGCGGAGGCTTCGATTTCTGCATTAAAGTAGATGATGGACTTAGTCGTGTGAGAGTTAGCGTAGGATTTAAGGTGGGTACCCCAAATGCACCAAAATTTGACTAGTCTAATCCTGGTAACTAGGCTCAGGAGCAAAAAGTGGCGGTTTGGGGGTACCCACCTTACATCAAGCTGGAAAAAAAATCCCACATTTGTTACTTGCAGTTGTGATCGGAAATAAGAAACCTTAACAATACTCCTCCAATATCACATTCTTTGTTCTTGGAGTGGATGTAAGGTATGCTACTCTATTGTAGGTTATTTTTTGTTATTCTAGGAATGGTCCTGTAACACAAATGGAAGGAAAGAAACTCAAAATGTACATTGTTTGAATAAGTGCAGCAATGGGCATCGATAGGATGTTTAATGAAACTTTTGGAGTTTGCAAGTTCTAGTTTTGGTCTGTCCTAGTGGTCGCAACAGGGCTTTTGGGTGCAAAAGTATGAAAGAATGGGACCATTGTAAGGCCTTCACATTGTGATCATTTACAAATATTATTTAGCTACTTGAGGTGAGTTTAATGACCATTATGGGTACTTTTAATTTGTAGGTCTTGAATGATTTAACTGCAGTTTTGGGATTTACGATAGGTCACCTCAAAAAGTCATATCTGATTCATATAGAGTTTTTGCGTGTTAAAAAAGTGGTTTGTATTACTTCGGATGTTATTTTTTCCTGAATGAAACATTGGAATTAAAATAAGTACCTCCCCAAACCTTTCAAGGGGTCGTATTAGAAACTATTGCAACACTTCGTAGAACCGTAATRGAAACCTCTAATATCACATTCTTTACTCCTGGGTTCAACGTACGGTATGCTACCCTATGTACTGTGGACACCAAATTATTTTTGTTTCTTGAGGAATGACCTTGTAATGTGCAACCATGAGAGAAACTCAAAACGTACCTTGTTTGAATGAATCAGTCAATGGGCAGTTTGGTGGGATTGTGGCAAGCAAACTTTTGGAGTGTTTTTAGTGGCCACAAGAGGGCTCTGCAGATTGCAGACTCAGCCGGCCACCCCGTCTGCAGACTCCGTCTTCAAGTACCTTCCTCCAACCCAGCTTTCTCCTTCCCAGTTCTCTCAGAGCCATTTCATGATCGTGTGAGAGTACATTCGGGCTCCTCCTCCGCCCAGTAAGTTGTGTCTCCTTCTCTTGCCGGTCCAGTTGCAGGTGTTGTTGTCCACATTTGCTAGTGTTCTGCTATCAAGTCTTTCACCAATCTCTGTGTAGGAGCGAGGAGCTTCAAGACAACCTACAATCTTGTGTAAGTGGGTGGGGACTGCACCTCGAGGTCTTCAATCCGGACGGGATTCCGCTCTTTGCGATTCGCATCTTCCTTCTCTTCTTCAGGGCGCTTCTGCGCTCTATGTGCAGGTCTGCTGAAGAATCGGTACCATAGAGTCGGTACCGCAGACACCGAGCTATAAGTGCCGTAAGTCGCCCTTCTCCTGGAGGCATTTCATGATCGCATCTGCGTGTGACTTGCAAGCGCTGAAGTCGTTGTCTTCCGAACTGAGAATCCAGTTAGCTGGGGACCCTCAGAAGTATTGGGTGATCATGTGAGTGCAAGCAGGATCCTCCTCCTCCCATTTTGCTCCTCCATTTTGCTGGTCCAGTTAAAAGTGCCACTTGCTTAGGTTTTGTTTTCAATCGTTTCACCAGATCTCTATTTCGGAGCGTGGAACTCCGATCGAGAGAACCTCCAATCGTGTAGTTATATTGTCAGTGGCGGCGGGATTAGCCCTCGAGGTCTTCACTCCATACCTGGATTCACTCTTTGGTGGGAAAAAGCTTCAGGGTCCAGCTTTGCTCTGAAGTCTCTCTCCGCTCTCAACTGTCGGTACGGTAGACTCTTCTGCGTGATATCGCTTGCAACGGTGTGTGACTTGCAAGCGCTGGAGTAGTAGTCTTCCGGGCACATAATTGAGTTTGCTGAGATTGGAGCGAGATGGGCGCAAGCTCCTCTTCCTGTTTCTACACTGCCAAGGCAGAGGAATCTCCGTCCAGTGTAGTTGACGCGGTTGCAGAATTGGAGTCCCTGACGATGGTGGGGGCGGAGGGGGCGTCCACTTCCGGGAGGTCAGAATACTATTCTGCACGTTGCGAGGACATGCTGCGCAGCAGAGGTCAATTCTCTGACGACATTGCTTTGGAGATCGAGTTCTCGAAGCCGCATCGGAGCGAAGTGGTCCGCGAAGAGGTTGCGCCACAGTCGGCGGAGGAGGACAAACTGAATCGAGAAAACAAGGAAGTGCTAAAGCAACTGAAGGAGGAGTATCGTTATAATTTGTTTTTCCATGACCCACACCCTATTGTTTTGGGTCGCGTGATTGCGAAGGGTGGACAAGCAGAAATCTACGAAGTTGGAGGCATTCCTCATTATTTGGTGAAAGTGTTTGAGAGAGGAACATCGCTACGAGATTTGCGACGATCGTGGCCCCTTCCGGTATTGAAGGACCATGTTCAACAATGCATTCGTTGGGCCGGTATGTTGGAGGATGGCAGGTTTGCCTTCTTGATGTCAAGATGGTGGGGTGACTTGCGGAAGTTGATTGACCATGCAATGCAAGAGAAGAATGTGGATGGTGTCCAGGGTCCGCCATTTCCCTACAAGTGGAAGGATTACACCTTACACCTTGCAGACTTGATGTTGAAGATTGCATTGCAGATGTTGAGGTTACATGAGAAGAGTGTTTTCCATAGGGATCTAAAGGCTTCCAACATTCTTGTTGGTCGACTCCAAATGTCTGGCCAAAATGTTCTCCATGTTGATTCTTCCGTTCTTGTAGCTGATTTTGAATGTTCAATTGGCGTTTTGGGAACCAAGTTTTGGAGAGCGCCGGAGATATTGTTAGCACAAGCAAAACGAGAAACTATTACAAATGAGCAATGGGAGAAAGCCGATGTGTATAGTTATGGCATGACATGCTTTGAAATGGTGACAAGGCAACTTCCATTTGATGATAAGCTTGAAAACACCCAAGCTGGTCGTCAACTTGTAATTGATGGTAAAAGACCACAATTGCCAAGTGACTTGGATGAGGCCATGAAGGACTTGATTACCAAGTGTTGGGCACCAAATCCAAGATTGCGACCTACATTCTATAAGATTATAAGGATGATGGCTTGGGGAGATCACTCCTTATAATGTAAGGTATACATCTGAGTTAAGAGATTATTTGATGTAGGACTATTTACCTTGATTGTTGTATTTAAGATGATCTTATTTTTACATAAAAAAATATTACGAGCATATTTCCAATACCCTATAACTTTTTATAAATTCTTTAAATGTTTTTTATAGTTGGGCTAGTTTACATCTAAAACTTATATGTCCAATTTTTTCATATACATACACATGGTTGTTCGCCCACATAACTCAACAACTCGACGAACATGACGTCCAACACGTCAAGTAGACTTCTTCGTCCGTCTAATAGAGTCAATGTCAAGTTGGCTTTTAGTTGAAAATTTTTACCCTGCTCGTTTTTCACGTGTCTGCCAGTTGGCAATCACGTGGCAAAAACTAGGGCGCATTCAAATGTGGGCGTCCTCGGGTGTAGGCGACCATGGGTTCAGGATGAGTGCACTAAGCGATTTCGAGTGCAGCCGCAGTCGTCCTACAGTACCCAAGGTCGCCCTACAGTACCCGCATTCACCTAGTGCACTCGCCCTACAGTACCCGCGGTCGCCCTACAACAATCCACAGTTGCCTATGTTGACATGGTTTTGGCTTTCCACATCGGATGAAAATATCTGCCCGTTGGGCAGGGTATTTTCAAAAGTTGGGCGACCGCGGGTGTGGGCGCCTTCGAATTTGTTGAGCATATGCGACACTCGTCATATACGACATGCGACGTCAGACAAACAACTTGACACCGAAACCCGAAAACGCGTACAACAGAACAACTCTGTAATATACACAATATACACTATAAGACCAATGTCTTACATTTATACTTACATTTTTTTATATATGAGGTGTTAGTTCCATAATACAATTTCACATAATAATAAATAAGAATGTGCRATTCAACCCTAGTTTTGGATATTTCTATATTCTAAGTCATGTATTTTAATCAATCTAGTATAGAAAGGAACATGCAACATTACATGAGCATCAAACAATCATGACATTCAAACCAAGTATGAATACCTGTCATTGTTTTCAGTTGATTGTTCTTTGAATGTTTGTCATTGTCATTGTTTTAAGACTGCACACAATATCAAAAACGTTAGAAAAGCAGTAACATGAATCCAAAAGCAGTGACATGAATCCAAAAGCAATATCATCAATCTAATAACCAAAGCAAGTCTTATTCGCCTTGTACTCAAACACAACACTAATAAAACAATGAGATAGCTAGTCTAAAGTCCTCACTAACCCTATGCCCCGTAGGAGTGAAGGTACCTCCAAACCTAAAACATTTCTTTAATGGATCTTTATAGGAAGAAAATCCTTTGTCATACATCCTTCCACTATAAGAAAATAGAGGTATAAATGACTTGTCATAAATGACTTCACCAACAACAATGATTGTAAAATAGTCATTTTGCAATCATTTTGCAATCATTGTTGTTGTTGCAATCATTGTGGACAAGTCATTTATACCCCTATTTTCTTGTAGTGTTCATTGTAGATTTACAAATCAATGTTTTTTTCTTAGAACAATAGATTCTTGGATGCCATTGCATTGTTGGAATATTGACACTTTTATAGACAAGCTGAAATGATCCAACAATAGTGACAAATTGATAGAAAAAATCCCCAACATTTATTGGATTGTGCACATTTTATCATCCACACAAAATTATTTGTCTACACTTATACTCACTATACTATAAAAA
Source organism: Pleurozium schreberi (assembly GCA_006891605.1). Taxonomy (NCBI): domain Eukaryota; kingdom Viridiplantae; phylum Streptophyta; class Bryopsida; order Hypnales; family Hylocomiaceae; genus Pleurozium; species Pleurozium schreberi. Next base: position 63,234 of record VACF01001984.1, read on the forward strand.
AATTCTACAACTCCTATCTGTCAAGACTAACTTATTAATAAAAATTCCTACTATATGATGTTTTTGCATACCCTATTTTATATATATTAGAGTATGTAGCATTTCATAGACCTTATAGTAGCTCTAAAAATTATATAAATTTTTTCCCCTTTGAATTAAATGGACCCTATCTTTTAACTCAAGTAGTTTTCTAAAAATTGCGAGTGATCTCCCCGGGGATGATGGAAAAAACTCACACAAGACAATGCAAGTTCAGGTACTTGCTATTTCTCAATACAAGTCAATTATTATTGGTTCCTTGAAATATCCAACTTTTGGCATTTTTGGATTCTTGACTTGGTTTTATATTTTTGTTTCATTATAGCAATTTTGTGGAATTTGTGAAGTGCTTGATTTTCATCTTTTTAAAAATTTCGCTAACTAATGGCCTTGTTTGTTTATTTAAAGTTGGGTAGGGTTTTTCAAACTTGTCATAATATCTCTATTGTACTTGTTGTGGGCTAGATTTTTTGTGATAATTTGGATACAAGGCGAATTGGATGATTGCTTTTCTCTTCATAGATTGCATTATATTTGAATTATAAATGTTAGTGGCTTATTTTCGCAAATGGAATTCAAAAATGGCAATGATTTCCCTCTTTAGTTGATTGTTCCATACTTGTTTTGTAGATTGTTTGACATTGCAGATGAGTTGCCTCTACAATAACATTTAGCAACTGTTGAAGAGGTTGTTGATTATCCATTTGCATTGAAGAAAGCAATGCCTCAACAGGCGATTGCCAATTTGGCAAATGGCTCTATATTAGGAGTGGAGAAGGTGAACTAGGCCAAGATTATTCTATTACTTGGCCTCAGGATACATAAAATTCTACAAGCAGTAGAACTTTTAAAATACCACAAATGATGAGTTTGAGATCTATTTGTCATTGCTATGATTGTTGTTGTATCTAAATAAGTATTTGTTATTACAAGCTTTTGAAAGTTCATGCCAATTTCACAACAAACCAAGGTTGTGTACAATGCCAAGTACACAACAAAAGCTCTGAACAAATCAAGTAAATCACAAAATAAATAAGTCTCATTTGATCAACAACATAATAAGAAGTCTAGTGGAAACTTGTACTCAATATATTTTGCATTGTATAAAGTGAGGGCCACAAATTATGTAGCCTTACAATTAATAATGTGTGGACATCAATGTTGTCGACCACCTCAATTAGTCACCTTATAACTAAAAGCATGATTTGCAAGATGACAACACTTTTGAAATACCCAAAATTGCATCTCTACGGTTTTAAACACTTCAAATTGACTTGTCAAATTTTAAGAATAACAAACCTTATTTGAATACTTGGAAATGCATCCAAAAGAGAGATTTCACTTGTATAGCCTATTGATGAGCTTACATAGGTACAATTGTTCAAGACATTCTTTCCTTATTAGTGTTCTTTCATGACTTTGGCCTTCTGAAAAAGGTATTTTTTATCTTTTCACTTTTGGGATTCTTTACAAAACATTTATGTATTCCAACCCAAAATCTTTTATTCTCAAAAGGCAGTCATGGTATGCATGCCTATGATCAATTATCTATCTTCTTAAAGTAAACCACACCTAAGACATTGAGGAATTTGTGGTGCACTCATCCATTCCTTTTCTATAAAATACAAAGCTCCTATTTCATTCCCAATTAAACACATTGCATTTATGAAGCCATGAGCAATGTTTAGCTCTAGCTCAATTGCTACTATCAAGGTATTTAAGATCCTCTAATTTTCAAACATTCTTTCTTTACTTGCACACTTCATAAATTCAAGTGATGTTTACTTGAGACAAGTGTCATAACTAAAAGCATTGATATTCAATCAACTAATATAGACAAATGTAGATACTAGTATACTACAACTTACAATTGAAAGGGTGGTTGTCAACAGGGCTATGACATATTTGCTTGAGTAGAAATGAATGTCATGTGCACATTTTAGGTGGTAGTTTTGAACACATTTTAGAAGCCCAACTCTTTGTTGCCATTCAAGAGAGTTCTTCTTAAAGCCAAGAGTGATCATTGTGGACCTCCATGTGTTTCTTAAGGAGGCTTGAGTCCATGACAAAGAAAATTTGAAGATATGTTGCAACATGAACTCTGTAAGGACGATGCAAAGTAAAAGGTTGATGGATAACTTTAAGTGTGGAAGCAGAGAATGCACCTAGTGGTTCAATAATCAACATATTTTGGTGACTACCTTGGTCCTAGGGAATGGATTTTGATAGGGTTAATTGTGCCCTTGCTTTTCATCCCTAATTTGCTAGTGTCCAATTTGTGCCGTCTTTGTGGTGGTCAGGGCAAGAAGTCAAACCCCATTGTGGGTGGAAGATCAATTGAAAAATCTAACTTACAGGTAAGTGACGCTAATTGGTCTTGATGTTGTATTGTAGTAAGCTTAGCTATGCTAGTTGCCGACAGTTTCTTTTATCATGGTAGAACCACCCATTACCAACCAGGCCCCCATAGCCAATGCATAGGTCCTGGAAAATTCAATAGAGACTATGACTAATTTCTAACCATCAAGTCTTGGTTTCCGACCATCTTCTAACCATCGGTGTCATGACACATATGCTTCGTTTTGAGAGCTGAAGTAGTCTTTGAATGAGCAATTATGAAAGACTCTATGTATTGGGAATGGGTCCAGATCAACTTTGGACTTCCAAAACTCATAGTAATTTCAATTCAAGGCCGAAAACTACCAAAAAATTGCAATCCCCATGATTTCTATCTTGCTACAAGATAGAAAATTTTCATTGCCTTCTACTGCTCCAAATCATGCAAAAATGCTTGAGTGGTTAGTAATGGGTGGTTCAACCATATTTGCATTATTGTGGGGGACATTGAGCTTAATCCTTAATCCTGGAGTGCTCCAACATCCATTTTCTAGATGATGAACAGATTGAAATTGAAGTTTCATCATTCTAATTGTTTAGATGAAAGTTATTCTAATTTGTGGAGATGCGATATCAAGTTGTTGTTCTATCTAAGGGTTGGATTAGAATAGGTGTTACTAGAGTGCATATTTTTCTAAAATTATCAATATGCAAGTATTTCAAGTAATTGACCAAGCCAAAATTGCTTTGACTTTAGTTCAGAACTAGATCTACCAAAATGAGTTCATAGATTTTAAGAATCTAAAGCTTTCAAAAAATCATCATGTCAAGAGAACCTCATTTCAAATCTATTCCAACAAATTGTACTCTAATAATGTTTTGCTAGTTATCAAATTTTAAAGAAATTTTAAAATTTTCCTTTCAAAATTTATAAAAAAATATCGGTGATAGTATTGGTGAATCTAACCATACAAATGGCATCTACAACTATGAGTCTACAACTTTCATCTATATATTAATTCCATCTTATGCTTTCAAATAGCACTTTGTAATGATTTTTCTCAAATCCTCAATTTTAACCCCTAAAGGACCAAGTGTCCGTTCAACGTATGCAAGAAATCTCGGGTAGGTTCCTATGAAGTCATTTTTGATTGGATGTTCATGAAATTTGGACACAAAGTGTAATTATATACTCCCTTCTTGAAAATCTAATTTTTTTTTATTGGGTGCTCAGATCAAGAGTTATACTGCCCTGAATTTTGTGGGCAGCTTCGGGCAGCATGTGCAAAACTCTTCCTATGATTTTGAAATTGGTGGGTATGTAGCTTACATGGTTTATGATGCAAATGTCAAATAAAATAAACATGTGTAATGTAAAAATCTCATTTTAGGAGTAAAAGTTTCCAAGCCCTATCGGGCAAGGTTGGAAAAAATCTTTTTAACCTAACTTCAAACGTTATAATCTTTCAATCCATGTGGTCAAAGTTTTTGAAATTTTTCCCACACATTCCTAAAGAGGTCTAGTACATATTTATATGGTTGAATTTTGAAATAAAAAATTTCTTTGTCATTTTTTTTGCTGCCCTAAATAGTGGCAGTTTTTGACAATTTCTGCCTAAAGGTTCTTTAGGGGTTTAAGACGATTCAAGATGTTTAGAGGTTAAACACCGGGTGGGTCACCGTGGAAATTACAAATTCTGATACCGTGAGAATAATTGGTTTAAAATTTTTCAAAAGTAAGCATTAGAAGTCAAAGTACTGTAGACGACCTTTCATTTTCACACAAAATTCCAAGGATAAATAGTTGCACTTCTGTCCTATACAGAAAGATGCTCTCTCATTCATGGACCATAAAATGACCTTGGCATCGTTTAAAGGTTAACCCTCGAAGGATGTGTTGGTGACTGCAAAAATCATCCATTTTGATACCATGAGAATCACTAGTTTAAAAAAAAAAAAAGCCACTCATTAAAAGTCAAAATGTTGTTGAAGATCTCCCCTTTTCACACAAAATTTTGAAGATAAATAGTTTCACTTCTATCTTACATGGAAAGAATTTGACACACCCGGTGTTTAACCTCTAAACATCCACTTTGACTTTCAAGGGTACAAACCAATCATGCCTCCATTTTTCTTGCTCCCATGAAATTCTCTTTCAAGTTGCTCTTCCACCAATATAATACAGGAGTCTTCCACCAGCCATAAAATTAGCTAAAAACACAAATTACAAAAACCTAGCATTCACATCAACAATAGAATCTCAACTACCTTGGATGCTAGTCTAAAAACTCACTAGTTGTTTTTATTTAAATAGTTGACGTCTCAAGCAAGGCTTTTTTTTTTCTGGCAAAATTTTGCCAGATTGTCATAATTTTGACCTCTACTGGCTTGTTCCTCCAAAATCTGGCCTGTGCAATGAGACCAACAGGGGCACACTAGTCCCCAAAAAAGTCCTGGTCTCAAGGACCAACAATTCAAGACTCTAAAGTGACTGATTCAGTGCAACACGGTATGCAATAGCATAAAAGTTCTAAAATAGTATGAAACATATCAATTTTAACAGTGTGATTGTTGTGATCAGTAATTTATGCACTATAATAGATATTTATCTAACTTTTTGATTCCTTCCATTTGAATCATATATATAATGTACCAGAAAAATATTTGGAATTTTAATTTCAATCATTTAGAAGGGGAACGCTACTTGGGCTTGAGTATTTTAGACTTAAGAAGTTATGATTTTTCTTTCAAGTGGTAAATGAATTAATAATTTTAGTCCTCAAAAGCTATTACATTCTCTGACATTTAAAAATGAATATTTACAAAGTCACGTGCAGTTAAATTTGATATGGTAGGAACCCTCCCAAAATCCTTCAAATTCCATCAGATTCCATTTTGACCACCTTCGAACCTTTCACCCCTAAACGTCTTGATTCATTTCCAAAATTGACGATTGGAGAGAAATCATTATAGAGTGCTATTTGAACTTATATTTTGGAATTGATATAGGAATAAAAGTTGAAGAGTGAGAGTTGTAGATTTCATCCGTATGGTTCGATTCACCAATACTATCACCAATATTTTTTATATTTTGAAAGGAAATTTTCAAATTTCCTTCAAAATTTGATGACAAGCAAAATATTACCATTTTTGGAGTAAATTTTGTTGAAATAGATTTGAAATGAGGTTCTCTTAACATGGTGATTTTTTGAAATCTCTGTATTCTTAAAATCTATGACCTCATTTTGGTAAATCGAGTTCTCAACTAAAGTCAATGCAATTTTGGCTTGGTCAATTACTTGACATACTGCACATTGATAATTTTAGAAAAATTTGTAGTCTAATAACACCAAATCCAAACCTTATAATAGATAGAACAACAACTTGATATGGTATCTCCACAAATTAGAAGAATTTTCATCCAAGCAATTAGGAGGATGAAATTTTAGTTTCAAACATGTGTTCATTTTCCAAAAAATGGATGTCGGAGCATTTTAGGGTTCAATATTAATACTATCATTCAATTTTATGAAAGATATGCTAATTTTTGGTAATTTATAAGCCCTAGCCATACAAAAACGATAAGTCATTGCCGCCAAATGAATTTTTTTTAAGATTTCCAAGTAATGAAATTGAATCACAAGTTGAATTGTCATCATTGTGGTGACGACTATGCCAATTACTCCCACTAGTGCATGTGACACTAATTTACCTAAGTGAATCACACTTTTTTAGAATAGTATGAATCACATTATTACTATATTGAAATTGGAAAATTACTATATTGAAATTGTTTCCATAAAATGAAATTAACACTTATTTTATGCATTTGAAGAATGGTGGCAATAAATATGTGGTGTCAACATACAATAAGACAAACTAACTGAAAAATAATCAACAAATTTGTCTTATAATTTTACCTTATTTTGTAATATGAAAAAAATGAGTACATTGAAAATGGTTACCGTCTTCCAAATATTAACAAGTCTACTATTGTTTTTAGTTGTAATTACCTATAATAGGTGCTTTAATAGATGAATAAACACTTCTAGATGATTCTATTCAATTATTTCTTACATGCATGCATTCAGCTTGTGTGTTGCACAATTGCACTACCAATAAGGTAAAAATACTAATAAGCCAACATAGTCAAYGAGGGCTAGGGCTAGACCACATTTGGGTCTTGTTGTATCCAAAACTTCAAATTCTAACACTCTTATTTACCCAAGTGAATAAATAAATAAAACAATAGTCTTTGTTGTGAAACATTCTATTTTATTTTTCATAGCTTCCCCTACATATTTAGGCTTGGGTGAATCAGTGACGGTCGAGTCTATAGTACACCAATGAGCCGAATGCGGAGGTGTAACAATGGGTGAATGTAAAAAAAGAGCCCCCTATTTTGTGCCGTAATAGTTTTGTGATTGACACCTCTCCTAGCTAATTTGGGTCCTCTGATTGCAAATATGAAGTCAAAAATTGCAAAAAAATTTATGCACGAGAAATAAAAAGTTCCAGTGTTTTTCCCAGGGTTAAAACACGGGAGCAAAACCACCTCCGCATTCGTCTTGTTGGTGTACTATAGACTCGACCAATCGGTGACCCCCTCACTTGTCCACTCCAAGTCATTCCTCACGTGCAAGTAAAATAAAAAGCCCCCCTATTTTTGTGCTTGATTAATTTACCTCGTACACCTACTCTAACTAATTTGGTGCCTTTGATTAGAAATACGAATCCAAAATTTGCGAATTTTACCATGCATGGAAAATTAAAAATTTCAAGGTTTTCCCGAGTGGCGGAGCGAGGGGGTCAGTTCACATAGTTACTCCAGCCATATTTTAGTGCCCCTGATTCAAAATGTGATCCTTAACAGTAATTAAAATATTTCTACATTGCTAGGGTAAAAATTCCACAAAATCCAGATTGTCTGAATATTGGAGTTGCAACTTACAAGGTGGACGAGGGCAAGTTATAACATAGACCCTCCTTTTCTGCCTTTTAATTTCCACAGTCTCTTTGGAAAGAAAAAAAGTCATAAGGTAGGCCCTTAACCCTTGAAGGACGGACCGGTGGCCGTGGAAATCATGCATTTTGATACCGTGTGACATCATCTCCTTTGAAAGAGCTAAATGTATTCATTGGAAGTCAAAGTACTAGGAAAGATCTCCCCTTTTCACCCCTAATACTGAGGATGGATGATAGCATTTATGTCCTACAAGGAAAGATTCTTTGCCATTCATTGGACGCAAAACGTCCTCGGCGTCGTTTAAGGGTTAACCCTTAAGGATGATGTGGTCCAAATTAGTCTAATGGATGACTTCACTTGGTATTGTAGGGTGCCAAAAAAATGTTTTTTCATCCAATTTATTTATTTGGAGGGTCCTTGAGTACATTTTTAGTGAATAGTATTGCAAAGTTCCTCATTATGGTCTTATTGAGTTTCTAAAGAAAAAAATGCTCAATCCAATAATCACCCTTGTAGTCTATTTTGTCTATTTATTGTTATTTTATCTTGATGTGGATTATAGCCATAAAAATGATGTTCTTTGAATTTGAGTTCAATTAACCCCTAAGGTCCCAACGCCATTTTTCTGTCAATAATGAGTCAAAACTGCCACTTCAATTGCGTTCACCCAAAAAAAAAGAAAAAAATTCAAAATCTACGCATAAGATCTTGTACTTCACTTGTCTAAGATCATGTGGTATAAATTTCATGAAGTTTGACCGTACCGATTTGAAGATATTAGCATTCAAAGTTGGGAAAAAGAAGTTTTTTAAACATTGGCTTGCAATTTCAAATGACTTCAACTACCCTTTGTGGAAAAAATTTGCACTAAAGACTTTAAATTTAAATTTTTTGTATTGAAGAATTGAGTTAAGAGTCTAGGAGAGAATTTTTTTTTTAAAAACTTGATTTTCATTCTTTAAAAAATTGTTGAGTAGGAGTAAGTTCAAGATTGAACAAAAAACAAAATTATTAATAGCTCTAGGATGGGATTGAAACATAATAATCCCAATGATAAGATTGTTTGGGATTGTATGGACCTATCCAAAATCCATTTTGTCCCCCAAGAGGACAATGGGACTTTAGGACCAACATGTGTTTTTTGGCAACATAGAAATTTTGGGCATGTACATGTGATTGGAGATTTGCATATTTTGGGCTGAAATTTTATTAGAATGTGGGGACGAGGAATATCTTTCATAAGCACAAATTTCATGACATTCGGAGATATGAGTCAAAAGTTATTGCATATTATGTTGTTTGTTTCTCAACTTGGGCAGTATAGGCAGATCTGAAAAAATCACTTTTTTAAGAAATAAAAATTCGATATTTGTTCTTCATATTTGTATGTACTCAAAAAGCTTTGAATCATTGCATTTCAATAGTTGAGATGAAAGTTATGAGGCTTTTTAGTTGGCAGGCAGTTATAGAATCCCTACACCACAAAAAATCTTTGAAGTCCTTTATTTTACTGAAATTTCAATATTTTTGAAAAATAATAATGCTATTGGATGTAGATTGTTTATTACAACAACTCAACCATTTGGATTGGAGTTTTTTTTAATTTTATAACTAATTTATTAACAATTTAGTATTTTGAATCATTCTCTACTTCTTTCTACTTAATACTATTTTTTTCCTATATGTTGTACTACTCCAAATAATCTGAAAATTTCATGTATGTAGACAACCTGCCCTAAAGAATGAATCCAAAGAAGCACAACCATTTTGGACATTTTTTCACAACAATCTGACCTTGTGAAGTGCAACTGCCCGGTTTTTTGCATGGCCAAAAAAAGGATTCTTGCCACTTCAAATGCTAATATCTTGCAATCTACATGGTGTAAATTTCTGAAATTTTTTCCACATATTCTCAAACTAGATTACTACAAGACCCTACGGTTAAATGCATCAAAAAAATGATATTTTTCAAAAATTTGGTACTTGTACTAGAAATGGCAGTTTTGAAGCATTTTTGGTGAGAACATAGTCGAGGACCTTTAGGGGTTAAGGAAATGAAGCATATCGAGTGTAGTTTCTACTCGTTGGCATATGAAGTGGCTCACTGTCTAGACGAACAGACACTTCATTCACGCCGGCCTCTCTTGGGACCAGAGTTTCTATCTATCTAGTTTCTACTCCAATTGAAAATTTTGAAAAATTCTTAGATTTCAATATTTTATTGCAATATCATTAGAAAAGAAATAAGGCCTCTAGAGGGATATTTTAGACATGTTCCCCTTGCTATTATCAATGCAATGATAAAACGGCTAGCCATTGTCAAAAAAATAATTAAAAAACAAAATGGATCTTGAAATGTAGAAAAAAAGATAAATTATTTTTATTTTATTTTTTCAAGAATAAAATCTGACGTGGCAGTCGCTTTACCACATTAGGTTGTTGCTGCAGTATTGTGGGAACGCAGGAACGCAGCTAGAAACTTGCAACCCACACTGGGCCTCAAAAAACATCTAATGGAACTTTTAGGCTATAACAATGATTGTTGATTTTCTAATTTTAGAGTGGCATGATAACTTTTGGTTTGTACCATGATGTTCTAAACTATAATAAACATCTAAGTATGGTGAAAATTTCATATTTCTTGAATATATTTTGTGTTTGATATGATTTTCTTAATTTTTTTCTTTAAAAAATTCATATAATTTCAAATTTTTCTCAAAAAATTTGAAAAATGGAAGGCTTGTAATAGACATGTGACTTCATCTTCGGAAAATAAATTTAAAAAATTTCATTCATATCCAATTGCAAAATGGTAGCAAACCTAGCAATGATAGTACATGTTTAATATCAGGCCCATCCTTACAATGTTAGTGTCACTACTTTTGAGATTCTCAAACTATTCACATCCCTTAATTACATAGAGCTAATTGTAAATTTTGTATTGTATTTGAGAATGGGTGTGAAAGGAAGGTTTAACTACACAAATAATGAAATTAGGATGCCCCATGCTAATTTCGAGACATTTGATACTATATAAATATTTTATATAGTTATTGTACAAGAATGCACTACTTTTGAATTAAATATTATTGTAATTGGGACTCGTGAACCTCCATGTGTACAAATGGAAATATTTTAGAAATGTTTGTTGACTTTGATGGMTTGTAAAGTGAACTTTCCTGATGTAAGGCAACCTAACTATTGAGGAAATCTAATTTCACTTTTTTTTCTGTAGGATTAGTAGAAAAGAAAACACGGCACCAAACTCCATCAAACCTCAATTTGTGTGCTCCAAGGAATTTTGTCGTTGTGTTTTTTTCAAACTCCGGCTCTTTGTCAGACATTGCACACACTTATGATTAACTCTATTATGTACCTATTCTTGAAGAAATTGTTTAAAACATCTACCCACAAGAAACTTTTGCATATGATATCCAAATGTGCATTCTTTGGGGGCATTGAAATCTCCAATTAAGGGAGGCAACCCATTTCCAATCACCCTCCTCAATTCCTATCTATAAACTATAGTCTTTCCATGAAGTTATGGAGCAGTCCCAATAGTAGTTGTGGCTCATTATGATTGTTTGCAAAGCTCTCAATATTGCAATCAGCCCTTGTTTGATTTTGCAACTAGCCTATGGTTAGAAATAGAAAGGTCTATATCACCATTGTAGGCCAAAGAGAATCTTCTACTTAAAAATTCATATTAATTTCGTTTTATGTAATAAATTTTAGAAAAATATCCAATCCTTCCAAACTCTATTATTGTACATGTAGAAAACTCCACATTCCAAAAACTTGTGCTCCAAATATGCATAATTGGTTATATGATCAGAAATGGGTTGCCTCCCTTACTTGACAAATGAGAAAATATAAAAATTCCATCGTTCCAATAATAAAAACTGTCCACAATAAAAAATAAAAAAGTGGCGGTTCAGAGTGAGTCTATCTTACCTTTACCCATCCGCTAGAACCGTCGGACAGGGAGGCAACTGTAAAACTGTGTGTGTTGTCTTTTGGGTGCATCCGCCAGAACCGTCGGACAGGGAGGCAACTGTAAAACTACCCCCCCCCCCCCCCCCCCCACACACACACACACACAAATTTTATAAATCTCCGGCATCTTGTGATCAAACCCAACTCGTAAAATTAAAACCCCATCGCGTCGTGCTACTTCCCAAATCACAAATCCTGGGGAAGAAGAAGACGACTACTACGAATTTCATTCCTCCCGTAAACTTTGCAAAGCTTTCAAAAAACAAGCTCAGATCTCCAATAGTCTCCATCAATCTTCTAATCAAACCTCTTATATAGAAGTCCCATCTTGTTCTTTAGTGAAGTGACGGGTTCAATCGCTGGAACTCACTGTAGCAGGTCCCCCCACAAGCAGATCTGTGGGGTGCCCAGGAGGACTGCGCAAGTGAAGAATTGTGGCGAGAATCACATACCTGCAGCCGGAGCAGAGAGGAGCGATCCGCAACAGCGACGCGCAACGAAAGCCGGAGGTGAGGGGCTCGCAAAACCCTAGGAAACAAAACCCTATCCCCCTGTGGCAGCAATGGCTAAGATTCGAGTGGATCGACGGCAGGGGCGGGTGGTGGGTTAGGTGCGTTTTTTATTTTTTATTTTTAAATCGACGGCCATGGTTTTTTTGGGAGGGGGTGGTGGTCTTTTGATCCAACGGCTAAGACGACCGAGAGCTTGGGTTTGGTGGGGAACCATCTTTTCAGGGGATAGTGAGCTGGCGTCTGGCGATGCACTTGCAGTCACTTTTAGAAACTTCTTAATTTGGTTAAAAAAACAATAAACTCAAAGAATGCTACAGTAAGGGCAAACCAGATTTAGTCCAACACGTGTGACCCAAGAATAAGCACTTGAATATTGGTCATGTAGTTCAGTTCCGATTCGATTATATTGGAAACACCCAAAACCGTCAATATAAACAATTCAGCATAGTTGGAGGCACCTTTTGCTAACAATAATATTTTGTAGTTTTACCAAGTGAAAATTATGAATATTAAAAAAAAATTAGATCTTCTAGATGTAATATGTAATTGCTATGACTTTTCAAAGTAACCTCTCCCTAGACCATTGAAACTGTCACATAGGTGACCCTAAATTGAAATCAGAAGTCAACAAATCAGAGTTAAGTATATGTCTTTCATATGGGCCAGCAAATGAAAGTTAAGCATTTGATGTACACATTAACTAAAGTCTAGGGACACATTTAGTGGTAGTCTAGGATATATAAATGAGAACTTGGAAAATTACAAAACCAATTTTGTTGGTTTCCTAAACCATTTTCCAACAAACCATTGAATGTTTTTTGGACCATTTACACTAGTAGAAAACGCAGGAATTTTGACAGAATTATGTTGATTTGGTCCCGTTGTCTCGGTCACTGTTCTGTTCATTTCAACAGAAATTTGTTAATTTTTACAGATTTTTGTTTAAATCAACAGAACAATGACTAAGACAACGCGACCAAATCAGCAGAATTTTGTCAAAATTCCTGCGTTTTTTACTAGTATTAGAAGACTGCAGGTTCTTGGACCGTGGGAACGCAGTGGAAATTCTAGGGACCCTACCACATTGGTAGTCTGACGTGGCCAAGAGATTGCCATGTCAAATAATATTAATTAATAAAATTTTAAAATTAAATATTAAAAAAAAAATCGAACTTTTAAAAAAAATCAGTTTTTAGTTTCTTTATACTTTCTGGCATTTTTGAATTTTTTATTTTATTTATTTGTAGTTAAAATTAAAAATTTCAACCCATTAGTCGCCGGTTCTCTGTGCAAGGAACATTTTCGGGGAACAACCCCGAAATAGTCTGCTATGGGGCTCTAATTACATATCATTTTTTCTATATATACATGCAAGATCAAGATATCTAGGTTAAGTGTCACATTTAGGTGTTTAAAATATTCCACTAAAGTAGAAGGTTCATAAAGCATTCATTGAAGAGGTGAAAACAATTTTGGGGAGGTTTGATTTATAAAAATATCTCTCAAGGAAATTTTCTAGAAAGAAAAGTGGAATTGGCATCTAACTCTCAAGTTGTTCCATATTTTTTGAAGTTTTGCAGAATAAGCATGAATTTTTGAAGTTAAAAGGTAGTAATGACTAAAAATGCCCACCTTCTGAATTAAATACTATTAGCACATTGTGGGTACAACGAAAAAAAAAGAGGTATCTTTGCATTAAAGGACGCTTTTAGAGCTTGAGCGCTTTATGGACTTTCTTGCTTACACACCTTAGTGATCACTCTTCCATGCATCACCATTTAGTTTTCATCATGCACCCAATACTTCGTGCTATTATTCATTTTTCTTGGCTCTTTGGGGATCTTTAGTTTGCCTTGTCGATGCCAAAGTGGTCATAAGTATTGATTAAGTCCATAAATGACATTCCTTTGTTAACTGAGCAATCTAAGGAGAAATCAAAAATCTTCTTGAAGCAAAATATGTGTCCTCTTGCATGTTTATTCACCGTTTGTGCATACAAAGCATGCAAAAGTGAATAGTGAATAGTCTTTGATTTTGGAACCTAAATGTGTTTTTTGGCAAGCCACATTCACTATTGAAGTAGGTCCAATAGATTGACAAAAACATTTCAAAAAAAAAAATACAAAAACATTTTATGTCAACGATTCTCTCAAAACCAAGACCGAGAGTCATATAAGGGTTAAGTATCTATTGGAATTGATAGGGATTTTTTTATGAAAATCTTCACTAAGTTTCTTTGGAATTTCATGGAATATAATGAAACAAATTTTTAGGGTGACAAAATCATGCCTCTCTTCTTTAATGGTAGAAATTTGTTTTGGAAGATATTAGAAGGTCTAGTCACTGTAGCAAATGAGAATTTTTTCATCAAACACAAAGTCTACAATGTCTTCATTTTGTCGTGTAATTAAAAGGCACTTTAATATTACCGGTACATGGTAAATGGAAACATCTAATCATACTTTTATGGGGGACCAAATCTTAGAAAGGAACAGGCAATTGCTCTGGTCTGTGCAAGCAACAAGCTTTAGAGCGTCACCACTGCGCACCAAGCCAAAAGGGGCGGGCAGGCCTCAATTGGTGTGTCCAATGAGTGAGCCGGGCCTTCCTTTTCGGCTATTACCCCACTGCAACTCCACCTCAAGACACGGGGAGGAAGCCAATATGGCCTCTACAACCGTCACCTCACCCACACAAAGAATGGAGAAGCAATTCATGTCCCAAAAGTACCTCGGAAAATGAACAAAGGACAAAATCCACTTATACCGCGGCACGGGCAAGACTCCCTATTTGGCCGTCCGGTCTTTACAATTGGCTGCGGCCGACTAAATTTTTGGCTTCCCCGTGTATGCCGTGGGGCAAATAAATGGGGCCGGCCCGGCCAATCCCCAAGTTTGCCTCCTTGGCCGTGTGCAATGGGGATGCTCTTAGTAGACTGAAAAGATGAAAGTGGAAATATTCGTAACATTTTAAGAACAGAAACAAGTGGGAGGAAGGTGTACTACAGAAAATACTAAAATTAAGTTGACCCACACTAATTTCTTGACATTTGAAACTATATAATTATTTTTGGTTATTGTACAAGAATGCACTACTTTATAATAGGTATTGTTCTAATTAGGATTCGTGAACCTCTATGTGTACAAATGGAGATATTTTTAGAAATATTTGTTGCCTTTGATGGCTTGTAAAGTAACTTTCTTGATCTAAAGTAAAGCAATTTTTAAGGCAACCTAATTTCACTATTTTCAATTTTCATCGCTATTACATTCTCCACAAATCATAACGAATGTCTTTGCATATTCCTTCCTTTCTTGTGCCACATTCAATCTTGAGAGAGTGAGTTGCACAACTATGACTTTTTCTATTACAATACATGGTTGTTAACTTTGCTAGCACATTTTTTTGGTCAAGTATTGCGGATTATCAATTAGAATATTTAAAATTGCATGTATCAAGAATGATACTTGGAACAAGACTTCAGACCATAGCAAAGGTTTGTATGTTTTAGATGAGAATAGTGTGCCATTGCCACAATCAAAATCAAAGTAAAAGTAATTTTCTAATTTTTTAATTCACATAAACTTCAATATTCACTAACTTTCTCATCGTGAGTTGGAACAACACAAAACAAAAGCTTGTGCATATATCCCTCCTTGCCCAAGGCTTTCCAATGGTACTAAGAGCACGACTAGGGAACGGCGTGGTCCTCGAGACTCCAATGTAACAAACAAACAACCTATCTTAAGTTATGGATTTAGGATTCAAGATCATTCATTTCATGGTCTTAAAAAAAAAGAGTAGAGTCTTACAATGAAAGTTATCTGCTCAAGCACTTAAACAGGGGATGTTTGATCACAACAAATGGGCACATTTTAATTGTAAGAGTGATAAAGTAACTTCCACTACAATGTTCAAGGGACATTAATAAAAAGAGTTTCACTATGTATCACAACTCTATTAAATTTTCAAAATTTGATTGGTGAAAAGCTAAAAATTAGGAGTTGGGGCTTAAACCTACATCTTAAGTCCCAAGTCCCTCATCACTTTCAAATGCCTACATGTATGGTAGAGCTTTTTGGAAGTTTTGGTGCCAAGGAAGTGGGTTGGTGATTGAATTGAGTTTAACCCAAATGGAGTCCCAATAATTTTTTGAATATAAAGTAAGGAGAAAACTGTACATAAGGCATTCTAGTGGATTGAATTGTTTTCTAAATTTGTCCAATGTAAATTTGATGCCAATAATGCCATCCAATTGGATTTGTGACTCTTTATTCATTCCATTGGGCACTTTATTGCTATATATATAATATTACACAAGAAATAGGAATTGGGACTTAGAATTGGGACTTTGACCTTCACACTATGAGTCCAAAATTTGAAGTTAATATTTTTTTATTCACTTTCTACTACCCAAGAAAGTTGTGATTTGGTCTTCAACAAGGACATAGACTTAGAAAATTGGAACTTGGAACGTTATGTGAAATGCCCCTCAAGTCCTTTTATTCTTTTATTTTAGGAGTTAACTTTACGTTGTTCCAAACAAAAGAAATAGACATTCCTACTTTGTAAATATACCTTGATACAAAACATAAACCTCACAATTCTTGATCTTAATTACCAAATTGGAGACACCATAATTTCATTGTAGTCCTCGATTGTAGATTCAAAAGTCTAGACAATGCATATTGGAAATTGATCATTTTTTGTGCATCAATTTTGTCACCCTACTATGGCAAAAATGGAGAATGCAAGTATGTTACTTACCATTTGGTTTATTACATTAATTAGTGTGAGAAGTAAAAAAATAAAAATAGTGTGGGCCAACCAAGATGCTAAAGCAAATATTCCTTCCATCTCAAAATAACTCACATTTAACTAATTTGAGAATTTTTTCAAAATTATAGAGGTTTTCAATAATTGAGAATGTATTAACTAGTAGGAGACACTTGTCAATTTTTTTAAATTGAAATTTTTTTAGACCCAAAAGAATGGTTTTGATCTATTTTTAAACTCAAAAGTCTACATTCGGACTATATACTTTATATTTTCATCAGTTGGTGGTGGATGCAACATTAATTTTGGACTATGGATTTGTCTATAATTTTTTAAATATTACTTAGATGAATGATCTTCATGTTGGACAAAATGTTTGGAATTGAAAGGTTGAAAATAATGTTTTTCCAACTCATTTTGAGCTACAAATAAAATTCTATCATCTTAGAACTTTGAGTTTTGAACCCTTTTTAAGGTGTAGTTTCAGAATACTTAAAAATTGAATTTTTGGACTGTTTTTAATGAGCACCGATGTCCACTCAATTGCTCTCTCATTTGCTCAATTTATGCCCCAAAACGTGGAAGCATATTGAAGACCCAAGAGGTGGAAGCTGTGGCAATGAGCTGCATATTATTCACTTGATTTTTTAATTCCACTCCTTCAATTGGAGCAATAAATCCACTTAGACCATATACCTTGGATTGCCAATTGGAAAACTATAGCATGAAAGAATCAATTGGTTTAGGAATGGAAATGCTCCTATTTTCATGGATTTTACCATTGTAGTTGTTACAATGGATGGAAAGTTCCATGCTAATCTCATTTTTTCTACACCAAGAAGATAATTTGGGTACCCAAAATCAAAGCTAGTAAGAAGATCATTTTGGAATGGAGTGTATATTGTATTGGTACTATCTGAGTGCAAGGTGTCCTGAAAAGATTCTCTTTGCGACTTTACTCCAACACTTTGGGCAGATAGGGGGGACTACAACCAATATGTATTGTACAACGGGAACTTATGATTTGGCATTCCATAATTGAAATCACAAAGGGAGATCCRCAAATTTGTACAAAAGTCATTGGTTTTAGTAGAGATTTAGACCAAATTCTTTTTTACATTTAGAGAAGTGGCCAAATRTTTTTTCAATAATCATGCTATACTTGGTGGATACTTAGTGATATCTATATCAAGAACTAAGTGATACCTTGGTAAAATTTGGCTATCGGTCTTAAAATATAGGAATAGTATGACTATTTTGACAAAAAAAAAAGATTACCAGAAAAAGCCAACATCTTTTGGCTATAGCCACTACATGCGAAAAATCAGGGTAAAACGTTCAAGTCGACAGTCGACAGTGGAGGCATGACAAGAGAGGAACAACAATAGGAGAACAACACGAGGGGAACAGCTCGAGGGGAACGGCACGACGGGAACACCACGAGGGGAACAGTGAGACGTGAACAAGAAGAGGGGAACAACACGACGTGAACAAAGCGAGACACGAACAGCGAGACACGAACAGCGAGACGTGAACAACAAAGGGGGGAACAAGACGACGGGAACGCTGTACCCAGCGGTACGCGTTCAGGTCTTGTTGTCTGCGCGTCGGAACGGTGGTTTCGTCACTTTTGAAGGCCAGTAGACTCCAGTTTCAGTTTCCACAGTGATTCTTGCTTCTGCAGGCTTGATTGGGGTTGCAGCATCGTTGTCAAAACTTCCTCAGACGCATCCGGACATTTTTCTATTTAGTTGTACCGTAGTCTCGATTGAGAAATCTTGGTGAAGTCGCTCATGTGGAAATTTTGCGAAAGAAGAATCATGGAGGATGGTGCTGGTTCAGACGGACTTACACACCCCGAGTTGATCSCGAATTTCGCTGCTCGCCATACATTCTAATTATTTCTGGAAGGTATACATTTTYGGTCGCTCCTACTCTACATTGCAATCAAGGTTTCGATCTACGAAGAACCGCAAATTTGAAAAGGAATTGTGCGTGATTATCTCCGTTGGCTTCAGTTTCATCTGTACGCATTTTGGGTAACTGTAGTTGATCTTGGAGAGTCCAGAGCTTACTCTTGGCGCTCGATCTRCTTTTGCAGGGTGATGCTGTGGAGCTGTGAAACTTTATAGAAAAATATTTTGGACGATAGTGCCGAACACGCGAGTTGATCGCGAATTTCGCTGAGCACTTGCCATGCTTTCGAATTCCTTCTGGAAGGTAAKCTGGTCGCCACTACGCTACATTGCGAGATTATCTCCTTAAAGTGTTGGCTTCAGTTTCGTTCGTACTCATTTTTTTGTAACTATAGTTGATCTTGGAGAGTCCACAGCTTACTCTTCGTGSCTTGCTTTTGCAGGATGATACTGTGAAACTGTGATTATTTATAATGTCAAATAATGGACGATTGTGCCGAAAACACCATTTGATCGCGAATGTCGCTTCTCGGCATGCCTTGTAATCGTTTCTGGAAGGTAAATAGGTTTGCCGCTACGCAGCATTGCCATTGAGGTTTCTACGACGAACCCCAATTTGAAATGAAATTGTGCGTGATTATCTCCTTGAATGTTGGCTTCAGTTGCGTCCGTACGCATAATTGGTAACTGTAGTTGATCTTGGAGAGTACACAACTTACCCTTGGTGCTCTGCTTTTGCAATTGCAGGATGATGCTGTGAAGTTGTGAATTTCGAGGGAACAGGTATAGCGAAATTGCGCGGACGACCGAAACAGAGTAATGACTTCTTGCATAAGTTGAGTGTGAGGGTTTAGAGATCGTGTTTGAGATCGGTGGACACTGATTGTCTAGGTTGTGGTGACGAAAACGGTAACGAAATTATGAAGAAGGGTATGTTGAGCAGCCGCAAAAATGCGCCGTTCGGATGTTTAGGGATCGTTGTTATGGTTGTTACCATGGTCGCTTTTCTCTACGTTTATCTTCTTAGTCTTGATTTCTTACAAGGCCCCATCACGGGTTACAGTCCTGGCTCCCATGCGGAATTATACAGCAATTCCAGTGGTTGCGATTGCATTTCACGGCTTGATCACGGTTCGTCGCGGCAGCTTGATGGTTCGAAAATGCGCATTCTTTTGGGAGTATTTACGATGGCGTCCAAGGTGGAGAGGCGCAATTTACTGCGCGTCGCGTACGGGATCCAACGCACGCAACACGCGGACGTAACCCTACGTTTTATCATCGGGAAGCTGAAGAGCGATGTTGAGAACCTGGCCGTGGGGTTGGAGTCTCTGCATCACGGGGACGTCATGGTGCTTGACATCGAGGAGAATATGAACCACGGCAAGAGCTTCGCATTTTTCTCCTCGGTCGCAGCAGGGGAGGTTCACTACGACTACGTCATGAAAGTCGACGACGACTCGTACGTCCGTCTGGARAATCTCGCCAAGAGTCTGGAGCCTCTGCCTCGGGAGGATCTTTACTACGGCTATGTCCTGCCGTGTGACAATCAGAATGCTTATACTTCGTACATGGCGGGGATGGGCTATATCCTCTCCTGGGACCTTGTGGAGTGGGTGCGGGAGTCCCCGATCCCGCGGAACGCGACGGATGGAACCGAGGACGAGCTCATGGGAAGGTGGTTGAACGCCGGTAAGAAGGCCAAGAACCGCGTAAACAAGAAGCCGTTGTTTTATGATCATCCGGAATTCGGGGGTAAGTGTGCCCATGAGCTCATTCCGGAGACCATTCTGGTTCACCAGGTGAAGAATGACAAGCGGTGGCATGATGTCCTGGCGTTCTTTGAGTGGGATCGGGTTGTGGGGTTTATCGCACCTGCAGTTGCAAATTACTCATCTTGAATTGCAGCGTCACTTGTGGACCAGGAGCTGGACCAGGAGCTGGACCCGGGCTTGGACACACAGCGGATTACCGGGCGGATTACGAGACAGGGCTAYAGTACCCCATTATGAACAGTAAGAAGAGTTATTTAACTCATMTTTTTTCTGAGATGGCGCGGCGGAGGCGGCGGACGTTATTAGGGCTTCAGTAGAGAATTGGGATATTTTTCTATTGATCTCTGGTGTCTCCGGCCAGCTRTAATAAGAACTTACAGAAAAGGCGTGACTCACGTCGACGTTATCTGCACCTGGGATGAGTCGGAAATTATCTGTGCTCCCCCAACTCTCCAGACGCGCATGCAGACTGTGCGTGGCAGATCGGTGTGAGAATGTTCGTGAAGCTGAGCTATGTAAGTGAGGCGTAATGTATACTCGGCAGTATGAGGTTGTGAGTTTTCTACTTAAAGGAACCATGCAGCTGGTGCCTGGTAGATTCAGAGAAGGCGTTGATGGTGTGGTTCGTGGTCGTCTGATTTCGAAGTGCATACGGCATTCGAGAGTTGACGACCAACTGCTGCAGCCATTAATTAAGATCGATTGTCGGATGAGGAAGACAGAATTCTATCACGTACAACGATCAAAGCAAGAATGTGACTGTTGAGCAGAATTTCAGCTGGGTGTAAATGCTGTGCGGCACCGACTTGCAGACACGCTGACTGCGATTTTATTATGTGCAGCGTGGTCTCTTGTGGCACCGGGATGTTGTCCCGGATTGCCATTCCCAACGCGTTTTTTACGCTTGAACTCGTAATCCCTATAAGGTAGAAGCACCTAAATGTGACTTGTTTTAGATTTGCAGATCTTGAGGGTAGCTACAAAATAAAATGATATGTGCTTGTTAGGAAATGGAACARGAAATGAACAAAATTGGTTTCCTATTTTGTTGAGCTTATATGAATATAATACAAATTTTTGAAAACAACTATGTAGATACACCTATTGTGGACACTAGACTACAACCAAAGTGAACATAGAAACACCCAAATGCAACACACTCTAATCTTGGATCTCATGCGGGTGATTGGTCACTTCTTGAAAGAGTGACAACTTCTTGGAACCCTACCTAGGATTGGATTGGGTCCACTTGCGCTTGGATTTAGGTCCTTTTTTAGAGGTTAGTTTTAGGTACTGATCTTCGTCGATGGTATTCAGTGGGACAAAATTTCCCAAATTGCCGCTTTTCCCTTATCCCCGTTCCTACTGTAAGTTCTGTTTTCCCCTAACTAAGCCACCTGTGGGCGGGGCGACCTCCCTCCGTCTCACTGATCTGCCTAGCTCCGAAAGTAGCAAGAGTATGCGGTTTCCAACAGTCGTTTGCTCCTTTCTGAAGCTTTTAAAATTAAAGATTTTCATATGACTGTTCATTCCTAATATCTACCCGTGGCAAACATTTGTGATTTTTTATTTATATTTATTGTAACTTTTTTGAGAGAGGAATAGCAGCTTCTGTGATTTCATGCGAGTCGATGTCTTTCTTACACAGAATTGCCGCAGAATTGCCTCTACCTACTTCTGCTGCACATTGTTACGTTTGTTGTTGCTGATTGAGTCCATGCTGCAAAGCTTCACCCGATCGAATTGAATTGAATTAATTACCACAGGGTCCCTCTCAGCGAAACTGGACACCTCCATGGATATGCAGGACGCTGGAAATCTTAGCTGCAAGGACACAGCTTGCTATGAAGGAGAAGGTCAGAAATCATTTCTTTCTCTATGAAATTGAAATTGAAGTCTATTACAGATTGAGAGCATACATACAATTTAAGTTAAGAAGTAATTGGCTTTCAGAGATCGAATGCAAGGGAGGGGCAGGTCTTTGCCTCACACTTAACCCTTAAACGATGCNATAAGGTAGAAGCACCTAAATGTGACTTGTTTTAGATTTGCAGATCTTGAGGGTAGCTACAAAATAAAATGATATGTGCTTGTTAGGAAATGGAACAAGAAATGAACAAAATTGGTTTCCTATTTTGTTGAGCTTATATGAATATAATACAAATTTTTGAAAACAACTATGTAGATACACCTATTGTGGACACTAGACTACAACCAAAGTGAACATAGAAACACCCAAATGCAACACACTCTAATCTTGGATCTCATGCGGGTGATTGGTCACTTCTTGAAAGAGTGACAACTTCTTGGAACCCTACCTAGGATTGGATTGGGTCCACTTGCGCTTGGATTTAGGTCCTTTTTTAGAGGTTAGTTTTAGGTACTGATCTTCGTCGATGGTATTCAGTGGGACAAAATTTCCCAAATTGCCGCTTTTCCCTTATCCCCGTTCCTACTGTAAGTTCTGTTTTCCCCTAACTAAGCCACCTGTGGGCGGGGCGACCTCCCTCCGTCTCACTGATCTGCCTAGCTCCGAAAGTAGCAAGAGTATGCGGTTTCCAACAGTCGTTTGCTCCTTTCTGAAGCTTTTAAAATTAAAGATTTTCATATGACTGTTCATTCCTAATATCTACCCGTGGCAAACATTTGTGATTTTTTATTTATATTTATTGTAACTTTTTTGAGAGAGGAATAGCAGCTTCTGTGATTTCATGCGAGTCGATGTCTTTCTTACACAGAATTGCCGCAGAATTGCCTCTACCTACTTCTGCTGCACATTGTTACGTTTGTTGTTGCTGATTGAGTCCATGCTGCAAAGCTTCACCCGATCGAATTGAATTGAATTAATTACCACAGGGTCCCTCTCAGCGAAACTGGACACCTCCATGGATATGCAGGACGCTGGAAATCTTAGCTGCAAGGACACAGCTTGCTATGAAGGAGAAGGTCAGAAATCATTTCTTTCTCTATGAAATTGAAATTGAAGTCTATTACAGATTGAGAGCATACATACAATTTAAGTTAAGAAGTAATTGGCTTTCAGAGATCGAATGCAAGGGAGGGGCAGGTCTTTGCCTCACACTTAACCCTTAAACGATGCCGAGGACGTTTTTTGTCCGATGAATGGCAAAGAATCTTTTCTTGTAGGACAGAAATGCAATCATTCATCCTTGGTATTAGGGGTGGAAAGGGGAGATCTTCTACAATACTTTGACTTCCAATGAATATATTTAGCTTTTTCAAAGGAGATGATGTCACACAGTATCAAAATGCATGATTTTCACGGCCACCGGTCCGTCCTTGAAGGGTTAATTTGTAGCTGTACGTAGTGTCCAGAAAAGGAAACGATCACCTTAAATATGGATGCAGTGGAGAGAAAGGAGAAAGTATCTATAATGTGGGATGGATGACAGCCAAGCTCCTTGTATGCCACAATGTTGGGAAGCGGTCGATCAAACAGCCGGCGAGTTCATTCGCTACAAATTCGCCGTGCTTTCTGCAATCCAGTCATTAATTCCAGTGCAAATGAAGCATTCGGAGCGCTAATTAATTGTATATGTAGCGGCGCGGGGTACCGCAAGTGCGTGAAGATCGAGCAAGTGGACGACTAATAATTAACTTAAGATTGCTTCGTTTTTAGACATGGCGCAGATTGCCACCTCGTCGACTTCGAATTGTAGGTTAACAATGGAACTGCGGTTATAAAACGAGGAGCAACGCATCTGTCGATCCGAAAATAATGAAAAACATTTCTATCCACAATTCCACATTGAGATAAATATTGAGACGTGGTTGAGAGTCGCACGAGCAGTGCACGCGCGGGGAGCTATTCTAGGATGCTCTTGAAAAGCTTCCTCGCTCCCTGCCAGGGCTGATTTTTCACAAAGTTTTGCCCGTCCATGTCCAAAAACCTTGAATTGAAAGGCAAAAAAAAATCGGGGTCCGTCCCAAAACCGGTAATCTCAAAATCAACCCGTCCATGGAAAGGTTAAAAAAAAGAAAAACCATCCCAAAACCGGTTGGGAATTTAAAATATCCGTCCCGTAAGGAGTACAAATAAACCTCTTAGAATGCTTGTAAAAATTTAAAAAAAATAAAAAAAAATAAAAAAAATAAAAAAATAAAACAGAGCCAGGCAAACCTGAACCTGGCTGGCTGCAAAGCCCGACCTTGCCCGGTTGTGAAGTTGGAGACTTTAGATGCTTTGATGCGCATTTCATGTGCAAATATTCCAGTTGAAAATATCAATTGGAATGCAGTGATGCTTGTTTGGAGAAACATGAAGGATAGGAGAATTCATCCACTTGTTTGAAGGGTAAGTTGCTCTTTTTAAAATAAAAAATTGAACATGTTTATATAAACTAAATTTATATTCAATTGCTAAGTTTACCTTCAATTTAAATCTTTGACATTGAGTTAAAAAGGTTCTAAATTTTGTGATTGATAAATCAATGTGTGTAGGTGGATTGAGCACTTGAAGATTGGTATTTCGATTAGGTGTTAGTGGTTTGACTCCATTATGCTTATATTCACATGTCATATATGACATAATGTAATTGATATTTGCACCTTTTCGTTTTGGAAAAAACTATCAAAAAAACTATTTATTTTTAGAACCCGTCCCAAGTGAATTTGACACGTCCAAAAACCGGTTCATTTTCTAGGAACCCGTCCACTGGAAATGTTTGTTTTTATGAACATGTCCCTGGACATGTTAGGGACCTTGTGAAAAACCACCACTGCTCCCTACACACCTCGAAGCACCCTCTTCGATGTCAACGTATTGTCATGTACACTTTATCGACATTCCACACTATTTAAATATTTATTGTTCATGTACAAGAATGCACTACTTTTGAATTAGTTATTGGTGTAATTGGGGCTCATGAACCTCCATGTGTACAAATGAAAGTGTTTATAGAAGTATTTGTTGACTTTGATGACTTCTGGAGTAACTTTCTTGAGGTAAGGCAACCTAATTGTAAAGGCAACCTAATTTCACTATTTAGTGTAGTACAAAATTGGTACAAGTTGGTGCTTTCTAGAAGCCAGGCAGTGCATAGTCATAACTACTGTTGTCATGTACTCGTAGTGAGTTATAGTGGGGTCTTCTCCCAGAATTCCTGTTTAGTAGCCATATGCACATGTCCTTTTTACTGTAAATTGTTCAATGCAGCATTAAGTTAATTTGCATTTGAGAAGGTACAATAAAATATTTGTGTGCTATGTCAAAACCATCCACAGGTCACCACTAGGGTTCTCATATTTTAGAAATTATAGAAGATTTCCTCCTCAATTCCAAGACACCCATTTTATTGTACATTAATAACAGCACTCAGTGACAAGGGTTTCTTCGAGTTGTATGTTAATATGCAATTGATGAAGAATCCTTTTCTTGAGCCATGGTTTACAGCTGCTAGAGCCGAGGCAGAATCAATGTCTTATAAGAGTGATATTAATCGAACATTTGGAAGTCCCTGCCTGAATGATGCATACATTGTTCCATGATAGGATATCTATATGGTGGGTTATGTATAGGGCGATGCCCGAGAAGGAGGGCATTGCGTGCAAAAAGGGCCGATGAGGAAGGCGGAGCCCGAGGAGGCCAGAGCCCGAGGAGGAGGCACTCTTTTGCACACAATGCCTGACGACAAGGGCCATTGGCCTGGCATAAACCACTGCCGGGAAATGCAAAACTTTGGATGACTGAAAAAAAATTGGATGAGAAATCCGTAATGCCCGATTACGCAATTTTGCCTGTGTAATCGGGCATTACGGGCATGAAACCCTAATTACTCCGTAAAATTCTTCCGGGCAATGAACTGCGCATTTCGCGGCAGTGGTTTACGAAAATATAAACGGTTTACAAAAATGTATGATCTTGCACCGGCAGGAGCGACTGAGGAGCGAGAAAAAGAAGTGGGTTTAATTTGTGGAATCCTAACCTTGAGTTGTTAAGCCTAGAAGGATGTATTTTAACTGTTGCAATGAAATTTCGATTCATTTTTGTCAAATAAAAAAAGATTGAATCTTGGACAAAAAAAAGAATGACGCAAGTTGTTTCAAAGGGTGATTACATGAAAGACTAGTACTATTTTGCGTCATACTTGGATCGACGGAGATGTTATCCACTATAACTTTTGAAGTATGAATCCAATTAATTTGAAATTTTTATTGGAGATGTCTATCTTGATAGCAATAAAATTCCTTATTTTTCAGAAATTTTCAAAAATCATTTTATATTTAAATTTAAATTTAGCTAATTTGTCACACTTTACAGTTTAGGGTTTTTCAGTACTAGGGGAGTACCCAAAATTAATGATCTAGAGCTGAAATTTCTTTGGTCTATTCCCACACTAGGCGTGCATGCATCTACCAGAGGGAATTTAAAAAAAAAAAAAAAATTATTTGCTCTATATGCGTGCAAACAGGGCTCCCTTTCGCGCGTACTTCTGAACATTCAAGATGGTTTTAAGATCATTCTTTTGGTGAAATCTCTTTATCATACAGGTCTTCCAAATTGTCAATTTTTAGTTTTTTCAAAAATTCTTTATCCTATTTACTACAAATTAAATCATCAAAACACCTATTTTCATGAAATTTTGCACTTTTCTAGTTCTCCTACTTAGAGAATTTTCCTACACTCTTCCTTCATAGAGTACCTTCTTCTTACAGGTGTATACATTAAATATATTTTTTACATTTTTTTAAAATTATTTTTCTAATTTTACAGTACTCCCGAAAAAAACATGAGTACGATGCCAAACACTACAAAAAACCCATGGTGTTTCATGCAATCACTTTGAAGGAATGAAGCTTCAATGAGCAGCTAATCTAGAAGAGGCTTTATTGGCTCTCTGCTTTATTTTTATTCTTTTTATTGCTTTATTTTTTTAATATTTTATAGCTTTATTATAGTTTTATTGGCCGGGTTTATTGAGTTCATTAAGTTCATCGTACAAGTAGAACTTTTCTTAGTGCATTGTGCCAAGACTGCGCCAAGAGAGGTTTATGCATTTAATGTAGCTTTCCATCGTGAATCGCACATAGGCCCACTTACTCTTTCAGGAAACTCTCTTAGTGCCCATTATGCACTAAGAGAGGATGCACTAAGGGAGGTTCTATATATATTTGGAAGTTAGTTGTACATTGAGTTTGGAGTCTTATGAGAATTAGCCACAAGTTTTTGAATTGGGTTTTGTTACCATCAAAAACCACTTTCATTGGTAGGAACAAACACTGGTCACTATGACTATGATGTGGAATTCAATTTCCAAGCAATTACGGGAAGTTTCAAAAAAATGGCAATATTCCATCAATGCACCATTTTTCCATTCATTTCTAGGAAAGGTATAGATTTTAGACCGCACAATCTAAACATGAAAGTGTCAAGTTTGTGGAATACTGTCATTTTAACAAAATATTAGTGATTATGAAAAACAAATGAACTGATGTGAATCATAACATTCTTGAAGTGCAAGAAAAGGGGGCCCTTTGCCCCTTTTGCTTCCCTATAGAAAATCTACAGTCTAATCCAACATTCCACTTTCTTCATCCGTTGATTAACCCCGAAAGAATGCCGAGCCCAAAAGGTGGTCAATAGATGCCACTTCATTGTTCATTATAGGCACAAAGAATGCACCTATTGGTTCAATACAATCAAAGCATTTTTAATAACTACCTTGGTCATGGTGCCACGTACAATACTCATCCACAATACTATTTATCGTTAACTATTCATCCACAATACTCTTTATTGTTTTCATTTTCATTTTTCATCCTACACTAAATAGTGAAATTAGATTGCCCCTCACTAATTTCTCAAAATTGCACACTAAATTAATATTTATTGAACTTGCCCAAGAATGCATTACTTTTGAACTAGTTAGTGGTGTAGTTGGAACTCATGAACCTCCATGTATACAAAAGGAAGTCTTTGTAGAAATATTTATTGTCTTGGACGGCTTGTAGAGTAACTTTCTTGGGGTAAGGCAACCAAATTGTAAAGGCAACCTAATTTCACTATTTAGTGTAGGTCTTTTGGTTTGATACTTCCTTTCAGTCATCCGTTTTGCTAATCACCGACATTCTCAGTTGCCGTAGCTCCGGGAAGAATTGAAACTGATCGCATCGATCTTCCACTTCGAGCTGCACATGACGGAAGGCCAGTTCACATTCCATCCAAGAAATTAGATCCCAAACATCGATCGGCACCAACTGCCGATCCACCATAGCTGCAGGAAAAATGCATTGATCAGCAGATTCAATTCGCCCAGCTACTCGATCGATCCACACTTGAATTGCCTGCAGTGAAATACATCACGACTTCCGATTCTTTCGATTTCCCGAAATGGGACTTCGATCTGGCACTTCCCTTAGCCTTGATGAAATCCTGAAAGACTAGTTGCTAGTGAAGAATGTATTGTGAGCGCTTTAATTGAAGCATCGGAAACAACGTAAGCAGGAGCAATATTCCCTGGAATCGGCTGCCACTGGGAGAACTCCGTCAATGGCTTATCGATACTTAATACTGCCAGTCAGTACTTGTGACGTGCTTATCATACGAGCTTGGATATCAGAAAGAGACGACGAGGAGGCTAGGGCGGAGCCCGAAGAGGAAACCCTTCATTTCCCACAATTCCCGTCAAGAAGAGACATTACCCTGTTTACTTATTGTTAAAATGCACAGTTACAATTTGAGCAACAGTTCAAATGCAATGTAGGACGTGAAAAAATCAGAAATTGTTCAGGTACYGGTCACAGAGTTACARAGAACAAATAAAAACAACAACAAAGTACATCACAAACCAAATATCCTCAAGACTGACAATAACTCTTAAAAGTAACTCAAACACCAAATCCTTCTGTGTAGCTCAAAGTTTGATACTCTGCAGACCTRWKATRWGTCTCTCGCAATCGWGATTATTTAKCAACTGAAGACYGGAAAATCCTGAAAACTTTTGATAAGCAAACCAGGCAGTTGATTTAAATGACGTATGAATTACTGCATGATATGCAAAAAMTGCAACCACGGAAGCGGAAGACGAGGATTGTAAACAGCCTCTGGAGCTTCTCAGCAACAAACTTAGCTTAGTACATAGCCATGCAGTATTTCCCGGTTTTCTACATCCGGAAATTATCTCATCTAAACATTACTTCACTAGCTCTGAATTGAAGTTACAAAACACGCACGATTAGCACAATACTGAGAAAGATGAATAGAGCCTCAATTTCATTATTGAGAAAATAAATGTATAATACTCATCAGGATTTGCAGCGAGATTGTAGCTGCAGACCTAAAGAATATAAGTTCCGTGATTCAATCAATTGCAACAGCCACGCAATCCTTCAAGGGAGCAATGGACAATGACATATTCACTAGAGCTAGTACTTCTTCTTCGCGACCAATGTACTTCCGCTGTAAACCTCATAAGTCTGCTTCACGCCCTTCCAAGTTCGAATAACAAGTCGAAGCTCAATGCAATAGATAGGATCCCCGCATGTCGTCTTCTTCGCAGTTGGCACCGCAACCTTCTTCGCGAGCCACAGGTTCACAGTCGCCGACAGATACACCTTCTTGTGTCCCCGCTTGATTATGAAATCCACGCACAATGAGTCTACTGTCGTAACCCGGATCTGCTGAGTCAGAGCCAAAACCTTCCCCTTGGACGGCAGCTGGTAAGGACCGGCTCTCTTGAGAATCTTATCGAAGTAGCGGACGATAATCGTGGCGTCGATGCCGTGGTCGGAGCTCACCTTCAACGGCCTCACCTCCAGGAACGGGAATGGACATGGCGGACACCGAGGAGGAGGCGGTGGTGGGGATGATTGTGGCGATGGCGGTGGCGGCGGGGAAGAATACGGCGCTGGAGGTGGCGGTGGGGAAGAATGTGGCGGTGGAGGTGGGACAAGAATGGGCGCTGGAAGGGACGTATCTTGCACCGCGTCCACCATGCAAATGCAAAGCGAAGTCACCAGCAACAAAGCGACGAGGATCGGAACCTGCGCCATTGATGGTGAATCACACTATATTGAAAATGGGTCCACCTAATCTAATTTCTACTCCGAAGCGCTCTAGCTCAGATGCGATGCGGTTTGCACAAATCTACTCTACATGAGACCTGTGGCTACAGATCTCTAAGATCAGCTCCGTGTAGAAATGCGAGCGAGCGGGGAGTATATATATATATATACGTGAGTCCACGCTTGGAAGAAGCCGCTTCTTAACTTAAATAGCGGCATCCGCACTTGTCGACGCCGAGCTGCAATAGTGTCTGACAAAAATGGTGTACAATTCGCTGTCGAGGATGCGCGCATTTTCTATTCTTGCTCGGATCGGAATGCAGACATGGAGATCGACAGCAGAGATTGACATTGTTTGTACGTACGTTGTTCGGAGAATTCAAAGGCACTTCGGAAGTCCGTCGGTCATTCTGCTTCAACGATTCATGGAAAATTACTGAACCGTATCGGTAGGTCTGTACCTCGGTACTGCCCGGCGATGGCTGCGGTACGTGCTGGTACTTGGATTCAGATGTTAAGTACTTCTTGCATCACCGTTCAGGATCAGTGTTGGGGACGTATTTTGAGTTTTCCCAACTACGCTAATAATGATAATTAGTGTTACCTACACTAATTGATGTAACGTGAGGGATATTATTACCAACTATGTTTAAGGAGATCCTCTTTTAAAAGTATTGATATCTATTCTTTTGAGTAAAAATATTATGAAGAGTAAAAACTTATAACTCTTTTATAATAATTAGTGTGGGTAACACTAAATATTTTTCTTGGATTCCTGGCATACTGAATCGGATCCTTAAGTACCAAGTCCGGTTGTTTTTTCTGACTTTTTTGTTGATGTTTTCAAAATAACAACTTGTTTTATTTTCCTATTCCACCGGCTACTTTTGAACTAAATGCCATTTTTTTCCTAAACAATGTTTGAGATGTTTTCTGAGTTTTACCAAGTGAACTATTTTCCTTTGATTCACATATTGAACTAGTTTTTT
Organism: Pleurozium schreberi; assembly: GCA_006891605.1. Taxonomy (NCBI): domain Eukaryota; kingdom Viridiplantae; phylum Streptophyta; class Bryopsida; order Hypnales; family Hylocomiaceae; genus Pleurozium; species Pleurozium schreberi. The sequence goes on from VACF01001984.1 coordinate 94,560, forward strand.
AAGTACCCAATTCGGTTATTTTCTCTATGTTACTCCAAATATCAATTTTATAATTTTATTCAACAGTATTTTGTTGATATTTTCAAATTGCAACTAATGTTTTGCCCTATTCCATTGGCTACTTTTGAACTACTTGAATGCCATTTTTTCCTTGAATGGTCAATTTGGTTATATTGCCGCCATTCTGCCGCCAAAAATGGCGATATTTGTGCCATTTTAATGGAATCACTAGTAGAAAAACATATCCTAAATGACTATCCTCAATGACTGAAAAGTGTCCACAATGACTCGTTTGTAGTCATTGTGGACAATTTTCAGTCATTTTGGACAGTCATTTATAGCCTATTTTCTACTAATGAATGTCGTGCAATTTAGACTAGTGTATTTCACCCCATTGTTATGGAATGGGCGCCATTCTAATGAAATGGCCAGCTATTTTAAGTGAGTGGCGCCATTATAACGAAATTGACCATTTGAATAGATTTCAAGATGTTTTTTGAATTTTACCACCTATTTCCATGTGATTCCCATATTGGACCATTTTTTCAATTAAGTACCTTCTATTTTAATTTGAGTCCTATAGTTATTGACCATTTTTAAAATTACAAAGTACCAAGTCTGATTATTTTGTCCATATTTCATTCTAAAGATAAATTTTATAGAATTATTTCACCAATTTTTTGATGATGTTTTGTAATTGCAACTAGGTTTTCCACCTAATCCACTAGCTACGTTTGAACTAGCTATTGTTTTTTTCCCAAACAATGCTCAAGATATTTTTTTAGTTTTATTAGCTATTTTCTTTAATTCCCATATTGAACCATGTTTTCATGTATCTAGTCCATTTTTTTTCTCTATTTTTTTACTCGAAAATAAAATCTTATAGATTTGTTTATTGTTTTTATTCCAATTCTAGCAATGAACTATCAACTGTATCAAGTTGTCCTCCCCAAACATTGAYTTGCATTGTTGGAGCATGCCTTGCTTCATTATCCATGAAGTAATTCAAACACACATAATACTAGAGTTACATTTGCTGAACTTTTATAAAAAAATTGTTTTCAATGGAGATGAATACAATGAAGTTATGAGATTCAAAATTCAACATCAAACTCTTGACCTAATTTCATTTGGAGCCTACGTTTGGTGGGATCTTTCTATAAAATTTGCATGAAATTCATTGAATACTTCAAAACATATCTTTAATAATAAACTACAAAAATTGGTTGGTTTGACTCAAATTTCTCTTTGTATACTAATTGTCTTGCATGACAAGAGTTGCAACAGTACTTAGATAGGCCTTTTGAAAAATAAATCCTTGGATTGAAGGTGAACGTACTTTGTATTGACAAAACTACATAACACTAGAAGAAAACTATGTTGGAGTGAACGAAATCCAAATGACATTTTTGTTCACTGCAACACAATTTTTTGAAAACTGCGTTGTCGTGAACGCAGTTTTCAAAAAATTGTGTTGCGGTGAACAAAAATGTCACCTGGATTTTGTTCACTGCAACATAGTTTTCTAATAGTGTAAGAATTTGAACACATTCTTACTCGAAGAACAAGCCAATGCAATAGGGAGAGTGCCTCTTGTAAATAATATATCATCTACTTGTTTTTCAACATTGAATTAAGTGCCCAATTGCTATAATATCTTTCAACACCATAAAACTACAAAGAGAAATTCCTATAGGTGAAGATTCACTAGACATTGTCATAAATGATGAACCTATGCTTAATTAAGAAGACATGACCTTGGATGTATTCCTATATTGTAGCTTAGATTTGATGAGGCAAGGCAATGTATGGGGAGTACCGGCATTTAGTTACAAGTTGTCCGGTTGAAATTAGGAATTCCCGAATGGATTTGAAAATCTTCGGAAAAAATCCGATCATTTAAGAGGAAATTCTTAGAATATTCTCTATTTATTAAAGGCCTAGCCGAGAGCATGCTTCAAACAACCGGTTGGTCTGACAAAATGTAGGATTTTAGCCGGTTGAGCATTAAAACTCCCCGGACTGTGAGGCAAGGAACTTAATTGCCTTTAACATAGAAGAGACAACGGAAACATGACTTATCTACTTCAAGCTAGCGTGAAGGTAAATAAAAGTGAGAATCCTAAACATCTATGRTACAAAGCTTTAATTTACTAAAAATGTAATCAAGGTTCTCCAAAGTAAATGCAAAAAAAATATCAAACTTAGTGAGAATCAAAACAAATTGTTTTCATTTAGTTCTACATCATATAAATGAGCCTTTAGTCTATAAATTTTCATACTATATCACTATCACTTGTCAAGTTTGAAATGCTTATTTTGTTAAAATCCAACTAAAATCCAACTTTCATCAAATATAATAATATAAACCCAATTGATACTAAGAGCATTTTTCATTTGTTTAAATCATCAGGGTCTCACATCTTCCTTAAAATGATTTTCTCTTGGAAAATTGTTATGAAATCTAATTATAAATTGGCAATGGAAACTTCTCACAAAAAATTAGAAGAGATGTTAAATAATATTGCTAATACCATCCCTCTATAGGAGAAAAAATTTGCCAAAATTTGGATAGAATTTATAAACAGTAGAAAATTTGATAGATGAAAGGTTGTAAGTAACAAATGTATGTTCAAAATGGACAATAATTTTAACTTGCCTACATTCCAAGCATGAAAATAATTTTTTTCCTTTGGCTTCACTAAAAGCAAGATTCAGTGATTCACCCATCTAAAATGCCATTTTTTGCTATTACGCCTATTTACTATTATTAGGTTGGTTGAATTCCCATGTTTTGTCATTCACTAGTAAAAGGAGGTTACAATCTTCCAATGCACCAAAAAATACCACATTTGGATACCATGTGTGAAAGTTAAGATTGAAATGGAGCAAAGTTTGTTTTGATAGATGTTCTAAAATTGTTTTTCCTACATCAATACATATTAATTTTAAAGATGTATACAAAGCGATGATGCTACTTTTGAGGAGGATGCAATTTTTGGGGTACCCACCTTAGGGCCTCCTACCATGAGAGCTAGGCGGGCAAAAACACCAGTAGAAGACAAAAATTGAACATTGATTGTCTTGCCAACCTTGGTGAGTGGAAAAAAAAGATTTCATGGTTCACCAAAATCAGTGCACAAGCTTAGTAGTGGAGATTGGTCAACTTGAAGGGAATAGCACGTGTAGAATTTTTACTAAATCTCTCTCCACTCATGAGGTTCACATGTTGCTACAATTTTTGGCTTGACCTTGTAATTTCTTCTAGGAACTTTGTCCACCCGCTCCTCATATAAATAAAGGCCCTTAAGCAGCACCGATTACAATGGATTTAAGGGTTTTGGAACATGGAGATAGATCACTCAAGGGGTAAAAAATGAAATTCAGTAGGAAAGAGGAAACAAAAAATATTGACAAGAGCAACAAAGAGTTAGTTGCAAGTATGAAATCACACTGATTTTTCAAACTCGAAAATAGCCATAATTGTGAACTTGCTTGTAGGGGATGTCAATTACAAAGTCTCATGAACCTATCCTCAAATCCACAAGGCATTCATAAGCAACCTCCCATCCACCTTATCATTTTATTCAATGATGGTGAAGCTAATTACATTACATCCCCTATTGAATCTATTTCCAAACCCACATGCATTCATTAGCAATGCAATGCTCACCCTTCACCTTCATTTTTAAGTACTTGTCAATCATGGGACAAAAAAACAGCAGACATGGGTACAAATATAGCGCATGCCAATGGGGACAATGATTTTAATGGGTGCTCCTACCTCAAAGTTAGTACCTCCATTCAAAATTCAAAATTAGGATGAGGAGCAAGCCATGCCCGTGCCGGACGCGATGATCCAAATAAGACTTCGAAGACTTCGTTACGGCGGTTTTGCCGCCACTCCCCAAGTCCCAAATGTCAAGCTCGATTCACGTAACTTCTGTAGCCGCCAAGCTCTCTGGCTATGGATATTCTTGTCGAAACAGCTCCGTTACACACTCCATACCGATCCTACAAAAGCTCCCGCACGTGCACTGCTCGTGCGACTTTCAACGTCTCAATATTAAGCTTAATGTCATTCAATGTGGAATTGTAGATAAAAATGTTTCCCATTATTTTCGGAATTCGGATTGACAGATGCGTTGCTCCTCGTTTAATAACCGTAGTTCCATTTTCAACCTTCAATTCGAAGTCGATCAGCTGGCAATCTGCGCCATGTCTAAAAACGAAGCAATCTTAAGTTATTTATTAGTCGTCCACTTGCTCGATCTTCACGCACTTGCGCTACCCCGCGCCGCTATATGTACAATTAAGTAGCGCTCCGAATATTTCATTTGCACTGGAATTAATGACTGGATTTGGGATTTGGATTGCAGATCGAAAGCATGGCGAATTTGTAGCGAATGAATTCGACATGAATTGTCAGTGATACTTGCTGGAAGTGGCATATATATATATTCGAGGCATGGACTCAACAATTGAATTACCCTCTCTTCCAGAGTCTCTCCTTCGGTTGTCATGGCTCTCGATCTGTTTCTCTCTTTTGCCAGCCCTAGGGCTTGGTTGTTGTCCTGTGATTCGTTTTAAATGCAATGGATTCTTCCATTTGTTAGAAGAAAAAAAACAGACGTGAATATCATGTACAGTAAGTTAGTATCCTTGTCTAGAGTTCGAAAAGAGCTTCAGGCGATGTTCATTTCTGTACTTTTGGAACAATTATTGCAGAGTTGGTTAGCGATGGCGAAGCTAAGGCTGACTGTGTGTGTCTCGTGGTTGATCCTCGGATGGTCTCACTCGAGTATTCAATTTGCACGTAAAGTATGGATTTCGGGAGACAGACAGAGAGTAATGTCATTGTAGTTGTATGTAGTAACATTCGTAACGCGGATCCAATTAGCGTCACCGGTCTGTACACAAATGAACAAAAACAGGGGCATTGGTATCAGTGTTGCCAAGTGATACAACTAATGCAACTCTATAATTATGGAATAGTCATAGAAGGAAATCAAAAGAGATTACCTACTGAATTGACCACTTTGGTGGCAGCTGCATGCTCGCAAAGCACGCATCATAGTATCGAATTTGAGTACAACCAAAGCAAAGCAAACTTACTATTCAAGAACAGGTTTCATCACTGAAATGTCGAAAAAGTGCCAACATGCGCAATTGGCAATTCTTAAGAGGAAACTTGAATCACGTTGGATTAGATGAATCATGTAAACCACATATTACATTTGAATTTTCAGAATCAGTATGTTTTTCACAATGCACGTACTCAAGCGTTAACAATGCAAGTGCTCTACAGAATCAAAGTACTGGCATGTACCGCAGATATCGCCAGGCAGTATCGATCGAGGTTGTTGCAGCATTGTTGAATGAGTTATTCGACCTTGCGAAGGCGCGCGTGAATCGAAGCAGTACGAAGAGGTTCACTGCGGAAGCACATTGATCGCGAAGAAGAAGTACTCTACTAGCTCTAGTGAATGTTTCCATTGCTCTGTTTCCAGGATTGCGTGGCTATTTCAGATAGAATATTGTTACTATAATTATTCTTTAGATCTCGCTGCAGATCCCGATTATTATACACACATTTATTTTCTCTGAAACAATGAAACTGAGGCTCTATTCATCCACAAAGAGACCTAGAGGGTGATACCGGGGAGGGTATTTTATTTCACTGTGCAACTATACCCCTGAACTTTCTTGCAGTCGGTATTGTACTCATCGTGCGTGTTCTGTACCTTCAGAGCTACACTAATGATGGTAAATAGTGTTACCTACACTAATGATAGTATGTTTCTGAAAAGTTTTTAGGATTTTTCAGTCTTCAGTTGATAAATATTCACGATTGCGAGAGACATAGCTTAGGTTTGCATGGTATCAAAATTTTGAGTTACACAAAAGGACTTGGTAAGTTGTGGAGGTACTTTTACAGTTATTGTTCTTGAGTTTTTTTTTCCTGTGGTAAAACCAATATATATTTCATTAAAATGGCGGTATTCACCAAACTTCGCACTTCAAGTTTAGACCGTGCTGCTTAAAAGTTTCACTCTAAACTACTCTTTCCTATTTCCTAAATAAAGGAAACACTGGTCTTATTTTGAGGAAACGGATTACTATAGTAGTAGTTTTACACTTTTACAATACTATAGAAGTATTCTTCTCTACACTAGAAGTTTTATAGGATGTCATCAAGGATGTGGATGAACACTCAACCAACAAATGATAATTTGCCTCCTGAGGTGGGTACCCCCTAAAACCGCCACTTTTTTGATGGAACGCGACATTTGAATACTATTTGTAAAAGTTATGAAGGGTCAAATTTTTTTTGGTAGATGTCCCAATGAACATAACAATATTAATTTTACAATTTGCAATACATCCTACAACGACCCACTCACCCACATGTATAAAAAAAATATCAAAATTGCAATTGATCTCATGGTTATAGGCTCTAGCGTTCTAAAATAAAACCCACCCCTTAAGGGTGACAAACCCATGACAAATCCATCCTTTAGGGTGGGATTTTTTAGAAAACATTTAGAAAACTCCTTTGACTCGCAATATATAGACACATGGCCACATGTATCTCCTTTTAGCATGCCTAGAAACATAAAAAAACTCAAAATAAAGCGACATAACAATGATGTTTGGATATTACACAAAATGATTATGAGAAAGAGAACGTCAAGATGCTTCAATCTCATCAATGCAAGAGAAACAACAAACAAACCACAAGAAAACAAAATACCCTTTGGTTACTAACTTGCCACTACGTAGACTTGATTTATGTAATTGTAATTGTGGAGCAAAACAAAAACCAAACATACTATTAATATTGTGGTAGGCACCCAAAAATCACCCATGATCTAATATTGCCATCTTCAAACTTTGTCCATTTCCAAAATCAAGTATATACCTATGTGGAAGAAACACTTCTAAACCAAAACCAAACTTTGACCCTTCATAACTTTTGCATATTGTATCCAAATGTCACATTCTTGGGTGCATTGGAACTTCCTTTTATATGCCAACAAAGTTTGAACAACCTAATAATAGTATTATTAGGCACAATACCAATTTGTGGCGGTTTGGGTGTACCCATCTTAAATCACTGTCAAGATGGTCCAACTCTAACATACCCTTAATCTAATCTAGTTATAATCACATGTTGTCCTAAGAGATTTTCACCAAATATCACACAAAGATTCAAATTATAATACATCACTAACCAATATTAGACATCAAGGGTAGAATGTAGCAACAATTTTACCAATTTTTGAGTCAAAGGAGCTCCCGTATACACTTAAGATACAAAATATTACTACACAAAGACCAAAACCTACAAATTCAAATAAGCTCCATAAACAAGACACTCCATGAAATCCACCCAAATGCAATAGAATAACTTATGCATATCATCCTCACCAAACGCAAACACCAATCCCTATCTCATGATCTACCATAAAAATACATAAAAAATGTATGTCCGTATATATAAATGCAATAATAAAAATAAAAATAAAACATGTGTGCATGAAATTTGAATTACAGACTTTAGCTCAAATATTAGGATAGCGCCCACAACTTAATACGATGCAAGTAAATAGGAATCAAACCTAGACCGACAATTATACAACTATCAATTTCTTGCACCAATTCTCTAATATATCCTAAATCAACAGGGTGATCAATTACTTGAGAAATATACTTATTAATAGATATGGGCCACCATTTACTGGTCATGAGTCTATATTGTAGAGTCTAACTTGAGAAGGAGGCACCAAGGATACCACTCACTACCTAAACCTACATGGCTTAGATAGTAAAATTGTCCCCAACAAACTCTTCATTCATGGTGGTCATTTATGACGAGAGCTACTCTTTTTCTTTGCAAAAACAGGAACCAAATTACTATAAAAAAAGATTGAGTAAAGACATAGAAATTGTGCCTAAGAGAAGTGAGCATTTTATGTATTTTGGGTTATGTATGTGCTCTTGAGGGGCCAGGCATTTCTGGTCTTCAAGAATTATGGGTGATATATCATGAAATAGCTCATTTCAAATTCAACTATGCTAAGCACTTCTAGAGRCCATAAGAAAAGAAATTGAAATATTAAAAATTAAAAAATGTGACTTGTAAGCCCTATTGAATGTTGAAATACAATCAAATACTACACTTTGATTCTCTATCATCAAGAGCAATGAAATATAGGCCTCATGATCTGTATTCAATATCTTTTAGGGGTTAACCCTTAAAGGACGGACTCGTGGCCGTGAAAATCATGCATTTTTGATATTGTGTGACATCATCTACTTTGAAAAGCCAAATATACTCATTGAAAGTCAAAGTACTAGAAAAAATCTTTCTTTTCCACTCCTAATATCGAGGATGAAAAGTTGCAATTTTGTCCTACATGGTTTGATTCTCTACCATCAAGAAGACACAAAACGTCCGCTCCAGCGTTCAAGGATTAATTACAACTAATCCTTGGAGAGGAGTATCTTCCTCTTGTAGGCTGGGGTGAACTGATCCCTCGGTTGTCCTCCACAGAAAATGATGAATTCTTTTCTTTTTCATCTATGACAAAATTTGCAAATTTTGAATTCATATTTGCATTGAGAGGTCCCAAATTATTTTCGGGAAGTGTACAAGACAAGTTTTTTTACTAGCACCTCTAAAATGACTTGGAGGGACAAGTGAGGGGGTCAATTCACACCAATCTTGTTGTACCCTATGTGAAGGTCAGACTCACAAAAAATTAAGACATTTCTGTAAAAAAAAGTGGCACATGTCATCTTGAGATTAAGCCCTAAAGAACCAAGTGTTCGTTCAACGTCCGCACAAAATCTTGGGTAGGTTCCTATGAAGTTGTTTTTGGTTAGATATTCATGAAGATTGGACACAATGTGTAACTATGTACTCCCTCTTCTATTTCTTTTCCGGTGCGGTTCTTGAATCAAAAGTTATGCTACCATGAACTTTCAGGCAGCTTGGCCAGCTTTGGGTAGCATGTACAAAACTCTTCTTATGATTCTAAAATTTGGCAGGTGTATAGCTTATATTGTACAAGATGAAAATGTCAAAAAAAAAAATAACCATGTTTAGTGTAAAAAACTCATTCTAGAAGAAGATAGATTTTTGACAATTTTTGTCCAAAATGTGCCTTGGCCCTTTAGGGATTAATGTGAGGTGATGTAAAGCCCTAAGAATTTGACGTGAAAATTCAGTTTTGACACCGAAGTGCCAAATCAGACCATCACGTACGGTAGCTATACAGAATTTCATGAAGGACTTCCTTTTGCCAATACCCACATAACTTAGATGGATTTCATTGATGTTTAGGACAAGGTCATTGCCCCTGTCATGTCCACTTTGTTCTGATACCCGGATATTGCACTCCTGCATTTGTAGATTTTTTATTGTATTGATACCCGGATATTGCACTCCTGCATTTGTAGATTTTTTATTGTAATGATACCCGATACTCCTAATACCTGAGGGTATACCCGTGAGGTGTACGTCAGGGCATTACCGGTAGATTCAAAAGATCGAGTAGACGCGGAAGCAAGGTTTTTCTTGGCACCTACGAATCGATGAAATATTCAATRGCGGGGCAGCCAAGGATGAATGAAAATTCGGAGACCGGTCCGCCCCGTGAGCCTGTCATTGTTTTTAAGTGGATGAATACATGTTGAGTAGTGGTGATGGATGAACGATGTTTGTTTGCTGCTTGGGTGGTGTGGTGCTCGGAGTTGCAGGGCTCTTCGAAGGATTTTGCGAGGCTGCGCGGKGTGTGCGCGTGCCGGCGTTTTGCTTGTCGTAGTCATTTCGTTTGTACTAGACTGTTGTCTTGTTTGTAAGGTATTGATTGAGCCTTTTCTTTCTGTGTTTGGAGCCTTACAGCGTCACTTCGTCTCGAAATCGGGATACCAACCCTTGTTCTTGGTGATTTTACCAGATCGGAGGAGATTTGTACGTGAGTGTCATCGGAGTATTTTCTATCTTTTTTGTGTTCACCAAGGCGGAGCGAAGTTGTATCTGGAAAAGTGATTGTGGAGTAGTTCGCGTTAAGAATTTCTATTGATCGGAGATGGCGGGACGGTATGACAGCAATCCGTTCGACGAAGACGATGTGAATCCGTTTTCTGTAAGTAAATTGCATCTTGGATATCGGATCTCCATTGCGTTTGTCTTATTTTAATGCTCGCCACTGCCTYGAAATGTTGCGCTAGGACTGGATTTTCCGAGCACCTTGGACGCCAATGCTCTTTAGATCTTGCTGAAGCTGGAGGCGAGGGAAATTCAACCATGATTTTTTAATTTCTCCGCGTCCCTAGGTTAACCTTCTGGTAGATATTAGTGTCTACATCCCGAAGCGAGTCGGGGTTGCGTTTTGGAGAATGTTCTTGCGAACGTTTATTTTTAAACATCTGCATCCTGGAGAATAAGAGTGAGCTGGAAATTCCCTGGGGGAAAATATTTATCTCATTTTTTTCCAAGAGCTGAATGTCGATGCTTTCCTTGATCACAACCCACTTAAATTCTTTTGCGCATAGACAAGACATGTGTTGGCCATGTCATGGCACCGGCAATGCCTTCACTTATTGTTGAAGTGAGGTGATTGAGGTTATAGGTGTTGTGTGCAGGATCCAGTAGTGCGAGCTCATGCAGGAAAATCTCCCTATGGCTATGACAAGGTATGTGAGTCTGGGGCAATTTGTAGTTATTACGTTTGCTGCAGCTTCAGGTTCTAGGTTTTGATGCAGTTTTTTGGCTTAGACCTAGTTTGGGCATCCGCGGGTCCTGACAGCGTTCTCTTCTGAACACTGTTTATTAGGTTTTGATTTTTTTTTTCGATCATGAACTTTGTGCATTAGCTGCTCGAAGGAAATTAGTGGTAACCGCAGCCATATTGTTGTTCGTAGAATAAATGGCATTTTTCACCTACTCTGTTATTAAGACTTCATAGCTTTAGTGCAAGAAAGTGCGGTATTACGCAAGCGGGTCTATGTTCCTTAGGGGGGTTTCATCCTGATTCCAGGCACTTTCCATCACAGTAAACTTTTGGCATAGGGTTTTTAATTATTTTTTTCATTGCTGGATCGAAATTCTAATTTTTCTGCTTAAATTCAATTTCGTGTCAGATGCAGAGTGTACCGCAGGTGAATACAATATCACCTCTCCCGCACGAGCCAGTTTTTTCAAAYGATGCAGCTGTGGATATTCCTCTTGGTAGTGCAACAGTAAGTTGTGACTTCATCATTTCTTGCCTTCCTTTCTTCGTTCTTAGCTCCTCTTTCCGATACATTCATAGTCGGTTGCCTCATAGGTTTCTGTACTGCTCGTCTACTTCTTAAGTTTTGTTTGATTCTAATTAACTGTTAGTTTCTTGATTTTGCCAGGAATTGAAGAGAAAGGAGAAAGAGCTCAAGGCCAAGGAAGATGAGCTTAAGAAGAAAGAGAAGGTAATTGATGAACACTGTTGTATTTGATAGAGATGCAGTTCACTTTGTACTGTTGTGTCATGCTTCTAAGTCTATGGATTGGTACATCTAAGTCAGAAATACAATATTTTGATATCCTTAGGATGATATAGCTGCAAAGAAATGGCTTGGGATGACTGTTTGCATAGTTAGAATTTTTCACTCACTAATCARATTGTTGCACTGATTCATAGGACCTAAAACGGAGAGAGGAGGCAGCAGCTAGAGGTTGGTGTTCTGTTATTTGTACTGCTTGAAGCCAACATTTATAATGATATTGCCAATTTGCTCTCTGAAATGACAAATGTCTGATTTTTTGTGATAAGTCACTAAATCTGTGTTGTTGATTAGTGGATATTTTTASTTGAATCTAGGTTTATTTCATACAGTTGAATATGGATGGATCCCCACATCAAGTAGGTTGAAACTGATTGTGGCTTTGGTGGGCATTATTCAGCTGGTATTCTTATTGATGACAAAAACTGGCCTCCATTTTTCCCCATTCTACATCATGATATTGCAAACGACGTACCAGCACACACTCAACAATTRCAGACCTACGCTTATTACAGCTGGTTAGGTACGGATCTACTGCAGCGTAGTTTGACCTCTGTATCTCATTTTCATCTGATACCCTTATCACTTACCATAAGATTAACAAACGAGTGTGAGCATGGTCTCTGGGTACAGGCTTCCATGTATGCAATCAAATGCTAGCAAATGCATCCGTTTCACTGCGTATTGATGTACCAGTGTGGCATCTTACCAGGAATATTGCTTTGTCTATTTTGGAACTTCATCTGCACAACAGTAGCCTGGATTGCAGGCCCAGGCGGTGAGTTATCTAACTTCTGATTTGTGTTTTAATATTTTTGTATTGGATTCTTGTATGTTCATATGCTAGGACCTCTGGACATGTTCGTCTAGTCTGTAGGCTAATTTGTTGTGATGATGGCAGGCGTCCAAATATGGCTTTTGGGTGTTATTTTCGTGTTAGCTGGCTATCCTCTTTCCTACTTTCTGTGGTACAGGCCACTTTATCGTGCAATGAGGTGTGCAACACTGACCTAGATACCTGTGCTGTTTGTGTTGGAAACAGTCCTTAGACATGTTGCTTGTTGTTTGTCTGCTTATTGTTTCCATTATGTTCAGATCTGCAATCGATACYTAATATCTGCTGAATTATTTTCGATCTCTGATGGATACTGTKTTTCTACAGGTCTGACAGTGCCCTGAAGTTTGGTTGGTTCTTTATCTTCTACTCTGTAAGGACCATATCCATATCTTAACCCCTAAATGCTGAAGCCCTTTCTGAGCTTCTTGGAGCGTCTTCTAAACAAAAACACAGAATCAAAAGCCAATGCTTATATAAGTAATGAATTGTAAACKTTGAATCTTACACTCSGCATGTTATAGATCACTTGGGAAAATTAAGCACAGTTTGAAAGATTATCATGTTTGATCACCAAGGGTTTAGAAATTTGGAAGTTGTTCAAAGTCTTGCAATCCTCTGTTTGCATTTCATGTCTAAATATATATATATATATATATGACGAATAACATCTATATTTATAGACAATTTATCCCATTTGAAAGTCTACTTTATAAATTGTAAAAATGAATTTGTAATTTGATTTCTGTTCTAGATACACACTTAATCTCCTGGAGCTTTTGAGGCTAGAAAATGACTTTTGGCAATGAACCGTTTGCATCAAATGTTGAATAGAAAATCAAAAGTACATTTTAAAAATGTTTTGAGTTTGAATAGRAAACAATATTAAAAGTATAATCGGGTGATTTCGAAATTTGTKGACACCAAATCGTGGTGTCTTGCTCATTAAGGGGTTATTGAGAAGACGGTTTGCATTGTGCCATACTTGAGCAGAACAATTTTCTCCTGTCTGACCATCAGTATTCGTTTTTTTTAGCGAACAGAAATTGCACATAATCTTTTCGGTCTATATAGATTGATTTGTGTTCAATATCTGGCAGCCTTATGTTGGACTCAATGCATCCTCATGAATATGCTAAAATTTGTGCTTGTGTGTGTTGACAATGAATAGCTCCATATTGGATTCGTTGCATTGGCTGCAGTTGCCCCCCCGATTTTCTTTAAGGGGAAATCTCTTGCGTAAGTGTGCWTAGGACTAAGCRATCTTTGATCCTWCTTGGACTTTTTAATTGTTTGCATTTACCAATGTATTTATGAGATGTGCTTAGTAGGATCTCAATTTTATCGATTTTGGATGTTTACTTCTAGAGATACAGGGCCGTGTATATTGTATTCAGCTCATAAGTGTGACTGAATGCAGGGGTCTTTGGCCTACCATCGGTTTATTTGGAGAGAGCACTCTCGTTTCTGTGAGTTTTGCTCCTCATCCTCAACTCTCTAGTATTGGTTCTTTCACCTTTTAATCTATCTTGACGTACTTCCACTATTTTAGGATAAATCAGTGSAGTACAATTTCTACAAATCGGTGCACCTYCCACAAAAATAAACAKTAAATTCCACAAAGAAAGGTCATGTAGTGACACCRATTTTATGGAGTTTGATTTCACAGGATAAGTCCGTGTACTTGACACGAGTAAAATAACTGTTAGGATGGGAACTTTTTGTATTGGGCTGTATGATAGTATTCCGAGTCTTGACTACATGGCCGTCCTTGTCGCAGATTTTTTATGTGGTGGGCTTCGTCTTGTTCGTGCTCGAGTTACTGCTGAGTCTCTGGGTTCTCAAGGTAATAAATCCTATAAATTGTTGCCCTAATGCCTCAGTGTTGAATGAAAATGAGTAGCTCTTTATMTATTTTTAAAGTTATCATCGATGTCAGTCGAGGGAATGGCTTCACCTGCCTTCCATACGGACATACGGATAGAAGCAAGACACTGGATGTGATGCTAGGATTGTTCCAGTCAGTCCCTCGACGAAAGCCAATGGCTTGAGTAAAATATAAGTCTTCCTTCTCTGATGGCTACGGCTTWGATAGTACTCACTTCGAGACATTTCACGTCGTTAATAATTTGTTTGGTAAATGGCATACAAAAATTTCCGTTCGAGTACTGAAGTGACAGGGTGTGTTGCTTGCTGTCCACAGGAAGTGTACAGTTACTTTAGGGGCTCAGGAAAAGCAGCGCAGCTTAAGCGGGAAGCTGCGGCTAGTGCTTTCAGAGCATCCATATGATCTGGGAGAGATCTATGTATACCAGTTAAAATTGTTCCGTATGCTTTGGATTTAGGTTCTTCGTAAATAAGGATTAGAATTTCACTGAATGTTTTTGACTGCTGTGAAGTTTACCATAGAGTTTTTGGGTTGTCTGTTAAGGGCTATCTTTTAGTCGCAATCTTTGGCCACAGTGAAGTTGAGTTGTTTTAGAGCCTCACGGTATGACAGTAGGGCACTACGGTTTGGTTTCATTTAGTTTGGCAGCAGCCTCTGTGCGATTTTATCTGCAAAATAATTCTCTTCTACGATGGTTATGAAAGAGCTACAGTAGATTACTTCATCGTCATTGGTTTTCAAGTTCTTTCAGAGTGACTGATAAACCTTGGTACATCTATAATTTCAAATCAGTGCTGATTGACCCCAATGTAAGGTATAGTCCTGTTTCTGACAAGGGCCCATTTGTGCAAGATAGGGTGACTTGTTTTTGTTTGTTTTTTCGTGAAAGAGGGGAATATGATGTGGTTTAGCAACTTTTTGTGTTCTGTGACAAACAACACTTTTGACACCTTTTAATAACACATTTTATCTTTCCACTTCTTGGAAGTTGGTTTGCCTATGCATTGAGAGCAAGTTGGATTGTAATTTACACTTCCTTGATTGTTACTAATTCCAAACTTGATGGAAAAAAATTAGCATAAAATAGTGCAATCTATTCCTTATTCCTTGATTGGAGAATACTATTCCCCCACCATTGCTCAATTAGGTGTATGCTAAAACATTTACCATTGTCAAAAATAGGATATATACCTTATGCAAGTAATATTGGGTGGGTAATTGTGCACGAAGTCAATTTTGGTCAAACATTTATGAAATTTACACACAAGGTGTAAGCATTTATCCCCTTGGTGGGAACATAACTTTTCCCAATTGGATGCTTGGATCAAAAGTCCAGAACACATCACTTCGTAAGACAATGAACCCTAATCTTAATGATAGCTCAAATTGTACCAAGGTGGTAGCCCTGTATTAATACTGTACTGTACACTCTTCCTTTGAAAGGCCAGAGACATGACCACTAGAAATTCCGAAAGTGGAGGGACGTCCTTAACACTGCCACTAAGATGGAACATGAACCGAGGAACCCAACCCTTTGAAAAAAAATTGCCGCGCTCAAGGCTTCTCCTTCTTTGCAAGTGCCTCCCCCTTGWGTTCTAACCGAGCACCCACAACATAGCCAGGACCCACCTGAATAATAGCCCGCAACAAAAGAAAAATGGGTCAGTGCATCAAAGAATTGGTTTCTTATATTTTCAATTTCAACATTGGAAAAAAACAAATCTAAGCCTCAGTTGCCGGTGAGAAGGCCTCTTAAGAGGCTTTTCAATTATTCATCTCTCTGAGAGAACCTCATTTATTGACAACTTTTGATTTATCCTACCAGTGGAAATAAACTGCTAGAGGTTGCACAACAGTACCTTGGCAACTATAGACTGAAAGCGGTTACAACTTGGACAAGCACTAATTCTATTTAGTGGAAATTAATACAATACAGTAAATGTTTCGGTCTGCACTTCAGTAGTTTCAATATATTACAAATAGAGTATTTTGTAAATAGGGTTACTGGCACTACCAGGATAAATCAGCTTGGGAAAATACTTAAAAAGGAAAATAAAGAAAACGCAGCTCCCCATATAGAAAGACAATTTTAAGTCTTGCACCTTCTATTTTGAGAACCAGAATCAACAATTCATTCTGAAATGACTGGCCCAAGATTGGTTAGCTTTCTAACGTGTTATTATTAACCGTACTTCTACTCTTTGCTATGTTATTAACTAAATGGTAAGATAGCAAGTCATAATACAAACAWCAGCTAAATATTTGATAGAATCAGGATGATGAACTCGTATTCTTAAGCACGGCAAAAAGGCCTTTATAGAATCTTATGAGAGCTTAAAACAACAACCAGCTTCTGAAATCTATAAGAATACTAATGAATGGATTGTGAAGAGAAAGAGAAGGAAGACACCTACCTGACAGTCTTTCAAAGAGCATCGTTCTTGCAGGTTCACGTTACTGCAGATAATGGAGTTCTGAATGGTACATCCATCTTCTACAGTAACGTAATTCATGACCACCGAGTTGATGATTTTCACATTGGAACCAATGCGACARTGTCTGCCGACCACCGACTTTTTCACACTGCACTTCTCCCCAAGGGTGGACCCCTCTCCCAACATGCACTGAGGGCCAACAGTGGACTTCCACCCCAAAGAGGACGTTTCGTGAATGACATTGTTGTGAGCGGAGACTTCGTAGCCTGTCAAGTGGATGGCTTCTCCTGCAACCTCTCTGTTCATGTCCAGATATGCCTGCAACCATATCCAGTGCTCCGGTTACGAAGTTAACATTTGAGAAAAATCTATGCCATTTGGTACAAAGGAAAAATATTTGAGATAAGAGGGGTTTCACACTACCTCTTTGAGGTGGATTGGACACTTGTTACCTCAAATGCGAAATAAAGAGTCATAGATTATCTTAAGCTTGTTATCTCACCTCTAGATATTGGTCCAAGGTCTAAAGTGGCACTATGTACTAGCCAGAAAACGYATAGGAAGCGAACCTGCAAGGAATTGACGCGCACGCAGAGTTTCCCTTTGCTTGCAATGTAACTGCAGCATTTGAGGGGGGAACCCGGGATACGGTGACCACTTTGAGAAGATCGCAGTAATTGAGCAAAAACCTCCGTATCCGGGAGKGAAGGTTGGTGCCGTGCGTCCTTATCCTCCACAGGAGATCCCACTGCTGTTAAGGGAACTCCCAATCGTAGTTGAGACMTCACCAGATACGGCACCAAATCTTGCTTGATGCTCTTAATGGTTGGCCTCGACTCCAAAACTCCCTGCACTAAGAGCCTGTTGAATGCGTACAGATGGGCGTCCACAAGGTCTGTTCGAATCTCCATATTTCCAACTGCGCGAAGTAGGCTGCGACGAATTCGCAAATCCCTCTCAATCTGCATTGACAAAGCAGAAAAAAAATACTTAAAATGGYGATTCTACAACTAAAGCATAGCTTAGGAARCAGCGCTACCGTCATSACACTCTTAAAAACAACTGCACAYTTCACTTCTACTAWACTGTMCCATAGCTTCATCGATCTCCTSGAAAAGGGTACGTACAACTCATACCATAATCTCAAARTATACATAACATTTTTTARGTTGCTCYACGAGTGCACCCGTCTTACTGWTCATTTGATAACATATAACATTTTATTGATCTTAAAAAGAAATTTAAGATGTGATATTAACAAAAGAATATGATTTAGATTCAATCAATATGCTAGAGAATGGTGTGCAACAACATGCTYCTTCTGCTTGCTCACAAGTMTCAATCTGGAGGTAATGTCAAGGAGCTATTGAAGTRATTAATGTTRGAGACKTCCTTCTTCAACATTCTTGAAYTCAAGACAAATGGATACCCCGATTCTWGAATTAGRAGATCTACTCAAGAATGTTRTGCGTGGTTAGTAATATTTGGGYAGTCMCTAAACTTCATTCATCCCTGCACAGYAAATCCTCACGACCCTGGTATGCTAAAAAGGGCAAGAAGGACTGACCTCTGCGCCGGGAGCCATATAGAGAAGATGCTGGTGCGTAGAGTCCAAGCCAATGATATCACTAACAGGCTGTTGCTTAATCTTCTCGCTTCCCGGTTCCGAAGAGCCCAGTGACGCACGGTTGCACAGCAATGCTGTGACCAGAGCTCCCTGGCGTCGGTGAGCAGCTGCAACTGCGCCGATGGGCACATCGGAGACAAGATCCCCACTCACCACCAAGAAGTCCTCTGCAGTCAAGCGGTGCATCACAGACCTCAAGGCATCGGCGGTGTCCGAGTCCTCAGGGGCTGCAGCAACCTGAATCAAAGCAAATATTACACTCAAACCTCTTTATCATAACCTCCTCTAATTTGACATTCTACATCATCCTGGACATTTGCCACACATTGAGCCTGTGTCATAGTGAAGCAATTGGAGACCCGGGTGGAACGATCARAAAGGGTTGAATATACRCARTAGAGAGTTTTYCAGGGTRGAGTGCTGCTCAGGAAACACCCYTTGTCTGTTCATTGAGAGAATSTACCAAAGGTGTAAATTTCAATGGTGGGGTTGGGGTGGGGATTCACCTGAGCAGCTCTTGCACCATGGAAAAAGTAAATAGAGACAATTGTGGTTGCTTTCATTCGACAAGTAGTGGAGGTTTGCTCACTATTCAAACCTCTTGAGTGAGCAAGYCTTCTCTAAAATGAGATTCCACAATATCTTGCACCTTTGTCACACTATCATTGACTACCAATTCAAACCACGTGACAGTTACGACCCCAGATTGTGTTCGAGAGGAAAATTAGGGTTTAAGGTTGCAAGTCCACAGTTGGGGACGTGAGAGATTACACTCAAACCTTTGTAAAATGACCTTCTCCAAAATAGCATTCTAGTRTATCTTGGAAACTTGCCACACTATCATTAACTGCCCATTCACATGTCAAAATGTAAAGCTATTCAAAGTAGAGTACAGAAAATTGAGTGGAAAATGAGGGTTTAGGGTGGTCAGTCCAATAGCGGGGAGGCAAGAGATGTGAACGATAAGCAAGGATAGTGTGGGAAGTTTGCATGATACATCAGAATGCTGTTTTAGGGAAGGTCATTTTACGAAGGTTTTAAGTGTATTGCCAAACATTCAAAGTATTCAAAGCTAGAACTTCAGGCAGTAAGATGAAAGAGGTTTGAGTGTACGCTACACTCGGTTTGGAAGGTAAAGGATTAGGGTTGCAAGTGCCAAGGAAAGGAAAGGTGCTGTGAGATTGTACCTCAACACGGAGGCGATCATGAACGGCGTCCGCAACCCAATTTCCGACGCAGAGCGCGGCGTCCTCGCCGGCAGCGACGAGGATAATGTCCTTCAAGTTGCTGGCCTCCAGAAGCTCCAGAACGTACGAGAGCACGGGCTTGTTGCCGAGCGGGAGCAAAGCCTTGGGCACATCTTTGGATACCAGCGGGTACAGCTTCTTCGACAACCCGCCCGCCAGCACTACCACCTGGAAGTTCATGGCCGGCAACCCCATCGTCTATTCCAAATGCTGGTGCACCAAAAAGGTCACAAACAATCACAAAACCACTCTTGTACTCTGTAGTCCCAAGACCTAATTTTCGAATTCTCTCAAAAATACAAGTCGCGAAAACTAGTGCAGAAAATCCTAAAGATCTCCTTACCCGGAGCCCTGAATTCCCGAAACCCGAAAACCGAATGACAAAATCGAGAAGAGGAAATGAAAAGAAAGAGCAAAAATCAAGGATGTTGCTGCAAATCGTCCGCAGCGAACGAAGATTGATGATTACCGACAACGAAGCGCCAGTGCAAAGCTCCGACAAGAGAAAGAAAATAGGTTATGAAGATCCCTGAAAAATGTTTTACAAACCGAAAAATGAAGAAGATGCAAAAACTACCAGCTATTTGCGTCAATACCGCCAAGAGAAAACCGTCCAGTGCACAATTCAGGAGACCCAAATTCCTTGACAATTTTACTTACTGAAGGGRAATTAGGGTTTCAAGCTCGCAGACGGATGGAGCATCAACGAGCTGAGTTTTATTCATCATACCACGCATAAGAATACTCTTAGAATATATCTAGAATATTCTCAAGTGGTCCAAAATGTTCTTAGAATAAGGTAGCCAACCCATTTCCAACCACTTAACCCCTAAGTGGTTTTGAATGTCTTTCAATGCATCTATACATTTCTTAAATGCGATATACAAAACCTTGCAAGTAAATAGTTTATTGTTCATTTTTTTTTTTAATTTTTTTTTGTTGAATGCATACTGAAGTCTTCTATTGAGCTACACAGTTTTTGGCTATATCAGACGTGTCAACAATTGTGAAAATATTATGAAGCTTGAGGCTCTCTCATTTGAGGGCTTGCATACATATGAACTGTATCAAAAAACCTAAAACCCAAAATCTCATTTAATCACGCGTAAGATGTTCTTGTCACAGTCCCCAGGTGCCAACAAAGCAACCAAAACTGCAATAAACCAGTGTACTCGGTCAAGAAATATGCAAACAAAGGGATGATGGGTGTGTACACTATAGAAGCTGTAAACGTATTTTTCTTGAAATACATTGTTGAGCGTGTTTGGCAGCCTCTCATATCACAATGGACATTAATTTTTTTGTAAAATCATGAGAAAATCAATGGCTATTGTATCTTCAATTTTATAATTTCCATACTAAACAAACACTTCATGGAAGTAGAAGAATAAGGGCCACGTATGAATTGAGAGCACACAATGTGTCCTCGAAACCACTTAGGGGTAAAGCAATTACACATATTTGGAGATATCCAAATATTTGCAATAGAGTTTGGAAGGATTGCATATTTTTCCTGAATTTTATTACACACAACGAAGTTACTATTTATTTCTTAGTGGAAGATACTATTTGACCTACAATGTTGATATAGACCTTTCTAATTGTGGCCATAAGCTAATTGCAAAATCGAACAAAGATTCAGGTTGCAATATTAAGAGTCTTCCAACCAATCGTGATGTGCCACTACTACTCCAGAAACTACACCACAACTTCATAGAAAGAGAGCAGAAATAGATTGGAAATGGGGGGGATCAGAAAAGTGGGTCTTCTATCTTATTTAAGTATATTTCAAAACAATTAAAGATGGTTGTGTAATACACTAGTAGATACATTGTTTGAACCACGCAAGGCATAATTTTGGTCCCATGATCAATCCATACATACATTTAGGTCAAGTTGTTTATTTTGTTTTGCTTGTTACAATGAGATCTCGTGGATTGTGCGCCCATTGATTGCTTTTGTGGTATAGTTGGAAAGTCTTTGGCAAAGAAGGATGCACAAGCTTTGTTCCATGATGTTTTGACTCACAATGTAAAAATAATGGATTTTTGGAGTTATTTTTTAATGTAAATAACTAGAATTTTATTTTTATTTTTTAATTAGACTATAGCAATGGCACAAGGCACACTAGTTTGATTGAAATAAAAACGATATTCCCTAAAACTTATATATTCTTCCTCTTTGCACTTTTAAAAATAAATCACAATTCACCTCATATTAGCCATCTAGAAATCCTAAAATTGTACACTCGTCCACCCATTTGCTACAATTTAGTTGATTTGTGCATTTTTTGTTCCAATTTTATTCRAACTTTGACATTTTATCCGCATTTTTATCCTGTGCTGTCAACAATTTGTTCCATATACATGGACGACACAAGGTTGGTTGTCGAAAGGTATTGCCAAATTTATCCCCAAATATTGCGTCTAGTCCCATTTGCTTAAACTTGATTTGCCATTGAACGCTAAGTTTTGATTTCCTTTGTCCAATTCATCCAATCAAAGACGCAAGAGACTACGTTCATGACTTTGAGGGATATCAATAGAAAAAAAGAATGCACTTATTCATCCATTTAGGAATCTATTAAAAGGTGAGTTTCCCATCAACAAATATTTTCTAATTGATTTCATGTTTTTGGTTGTGTGTTGATTTTACCAWGAACTTCAATCTAAAGCTAGTGCATGCAAATGTGAAGGCCAAAATGGCAAAACTTCCAAGTAATTCTTGAAGTAATTGAGTCAAAGAGAGCCTATGAAAGATAGTTGGATTACTTGGATGGTGCTCATTGTGTGAGGATTATTGTGCTTGCATCATGGATCATCTTCTCCGGTCTCTTTGCTAAGTGGACCCCTTAGTGCTTGAATCCTTTCTTCAATTTTTGCAAATTTTTGCCTATATATTTATAAATACATATTATTTACCTCAATTTCATCAAATTCATCATACTTGAGGTATAGTTTAAAAAAATTTAAGCATTGGTTTGGATGAATAATAGTTATGTTGTTTAAAAAAAAGCCCATAGAGCCTTCAATTTAGTCAACATATCTACATTTGATTAGAATGGTTTGAAGCTACATGTTGCTATACTTTGCCAAGATCACTGTTTGGAATACATTTATTTGTACAATGGCTCAAGCACTAATGAAGAACTCCAATAGGTTTGGATTTGAATTTGGGAAGGGTAAACAAAATAATTCTTACTTTTGATGACAACACATAAATTTCAAGGTGGACGTGTTGTGTCTGATGTTAAAATGATAGAAAATATTTTTGTATCAGATAGAAGTGCAACTATTCATCTTTGGATTTTTTTTGTGAAAAGGGGAGATCTTCTAGAGTACTTTGACTTCCAATGAGTGCTTTGGGGATTTTTTATGCTAGTAATTTCCATGGTATCAAAATGGATGATTTCCTTGGCCATTGGTAACTATGTCTTTTAAGGGTTAAGGTAGGCTAATCTATTACCACTCAAATTTTTTGTTTAGGTATCTTGCTCAATAGGTGTTTATTTTTGCTTTTGTTTTTTAGAGAAAAAATTAGTTGAGTGGACTCAAATACAAGAGGAATCATATTAATCTTATAAGGATTGAAGTTGATATGAATTTTCATGCATTTGGTGCAAAACCATTAGTAGGTGGGGACCATTTGTTTTTTTAAAGTTCAAGATCAATAACCCACCACCTTTATCATGTACTAGTTGATGAGTATTTTGAAAGCACAATCAAGTTTAACATTTTTAAAAGCACCTCTTTTATTGCTTGAAGCTGCAACTTGTTTTATTAAGCATTTGTTTACAACTAAGCTCAGTTGAAACAATGTCTATTGAACCACATCTTTATTAGCCTGATTACCAACTATAAATAGATATGAACTTGATATCAGATTCTCTAACAATATCCCATTCTCTAAGCATTTCTTACCCAAAGAAAATGTGTTACGCACTCTACAAAAATGGGTGATGTTTGTTGCACAAAGTGAGGACCTATTAGATTTCGGAATTGGGTGACTAATGCTATTAGATTACCCACCTTAATTGAAAATGGTGGAATCGAAGGGATTCACCATGTCAACCACAATTATGGTTGAAATGTTGTAACATGTGCAATCATAACTAAACTGATCATTTATATCATGAACCACATTTGTCGACCCAATACATTTTTGGTTGCAATGCTTGGACTCATTTCACTTCAAACTCTTGTGGAATGCAATTTAAGGAGCTAAAGCATCTTGGGCTCAAAATGTTTGGAATTAGCCCAAGTTTTGTGTTGTTGATTCTATACTTAGGACACAAATCATAAATAGTTTTGATTTATTGTTCACCTAGTTCTACATTAAAAAGATTCCCTTGTGATTGCTTGAATGCTCAAAAAAGATGCTAATAGATGTCACTTCCATTTGGTTTTCAMGAGGTCAAACTCTTCAAAATTGCAAATCAAGTGATAAAAGGAGAATGGCAAGCCTTGTGTAGAAATAGTCTTGTAGGTCTTTCTTTACTATGTTTTGGAATTGTTAGTAATTTGACACTACAAACAAGTTAGGAGAAAATTGCATTCTTATAAGTTGCATGTGTCTCTTTTACAAGTGGTATTTATTTAACAAATAATAGAATGACATTACTTTTTATTTTACAGAGTACAACTTAAGGTGAGTATACCCAACATTGCACCGAGCCTCCCTATAATTTCCATCATCACTCTGTACAGTACATTACATTTCAAGAATCAATGCGTACATAATTATGTTGAAGAAACAAATTGAGAACATCTATTAAATTTTATTTTTATTATTCATAACTTTTGCATACAATAGCCAAATGTGGCGTTCTTCGTTGCATTAAAACCCGTGTTTCACTTGCCAACAAGCACATAAGAAAATTGTACAAGTCTAATAATAACAACTAGGGAGAGTAGCTAAAAGTGACGGTTTGAAGATCAAGTTTTCCACAGATTCACAGCAGCAACTCTGTTTGCCATTTCTTCAGCAACCACATGAAGAAGTTTGGGAACTTCTTCTTCACTTGAACTCTGCATCGTTTCTTCAGATTTGACTGGCTTCTTCTTATTCGGCTTCTTCTTTGCCCTGTTGCATTGCCATTTGGATCGGTGAATGAAGGATCAAATTTAAGGTTAAAAGGTCCGCAAATTGCTCATTTAAGAGCCGAAACTGAATTATGGGTAAGTTAAACTGCTTGAAAATATATTCGTTAAATTTTCCTCAAAAGACAAGTGTAATTGGCACCTAACCTAAGTCGTTTCATGTTTTTTGGAGATTTGTGGAATTAGTTATGAGTTTTTGAAGCTAAAATGGCATAGGGCTCTAATACTGCCCATCTTCTAAAATGTATGTTGTTTGCACATTGGTGAAGGCTACCCAAAACCAACATGCACAAATAGTGTACATTTAAAAGAGGTGGGTAGTTTTAGAGCTTGGGTGCTTTTAGAACCTCCTACCTTATTGTCTACTGGACATAGACAATTCACCACTAAAATATTGGAAAGTTTTGTATGGGACAATGCCTGTGGAGGAGGGCATTTTGTGGAAAAAGGCCCAACAAGGGGGCACTTTTTTTTCCCAAAATGCCCAATGACAAGAGGCATAGCCTAATGTACACCGTGTTTAGACAACATTATATTTTTGGATGACAGAACACAATTGGATGAAAAATCTGTAATGCCCGATTCTTCGGGCAAAATTGCATGATTGGAGATCACGGGTATAAAAACCCTAATTGTGGGAGAAAATACTCCCACATAATGAACAAAACAAAATCCACCAACAATAGTTTATGTTTATTGAATTATTCAATCCTGTAAAGATGGGCCCATGACCACAGATTTCAAGGCTCTATGCATTGCCTACCACTTACTATCAATGTTAGTTGTCATTTTGCAACTAGATATGAATGAAAAAATTCATGTTTATTTTTCAGAGATGAAGTCATGTCACCATGTGTCTACTACAAGTTGTAAAAATTTAAAGTTAATTGGAAAAAATTTGATACTATTGAAAAAAAATTATGAAAAAAATGAAACAAATTTATACCAAATATAGAATATACTTGAAAAATATGACATTTTCACCAAAGATGTATATTATAGTATAGAACATCATAATCTAAGCCAAAGTTACTAGGTTACTCTAAACTTAAGAAATTAGAAAACCATGGTTATAGGACCAAGTTCATATTCATTTGCTATAAATTATTGAGATTTACGAATTCTATAAAATTTCCAATTGGAGTAGAATGTACACTTGATAAGTTTCATTTCATTAGTTGGACTCCAATTCAAAAATACTTTTTATGATTGAAATCCACATCAAGTGTAAATAGCTAGAAATGGCCAAAATACACTACAAGAGTGGTCCGTGGATTAAGCATCTTCTTTAGAAAAGTCAATAATACTATAATGAGGGAATTTGCAATACTAATAAAAAATTGTACTCAAGTACCTTCAACAAAAAAATATTGGATGAAGAAATTTTTTTGCCACCCTAAAGTATGAGGTGAAGACATCAATTGAATACTTAATGTTCATAGCAATATTACAAGATTAATCCCTAAATGCCCAAGGCTTTTTCTAAGTTTCTAAGTGGAATTTGCTTTAAATTGAACAAAAAGCAAACATTTTGGTAAGTTTTATCAATTTTCTTCAAATTGTAATCATACAATTCAAAGTAACCGGACTTGTTAGAGATCCCATGGGAAAAAAAACTTAACAATATCACCTACGGATTGAAAGACTATAATGTTTGATCATGAAAGTGTTTAAACTATGAAAGTGATGTGAAGTCTTTCAATCCTCTTTTCACATGTCAAATATAAAAGATTGGTCACCAAAAAAATAAGAGCTCAATGGGCTTAAATGCACCATTACAATCAATTAATAGCTTCTCAAATTCTATTGTAAGTTCATTTTATATGAATTTTAATGTTTTTTTTCTTATATCTAGTATATTTGAGTCTCATTTTCAAGAGCCTTCAACACTAGAAAATTAAGATTTGCAATGAACATCCTTACACATGATTGTGGATGGAAAAATTATAATCATTCATTTTCAAAATCAAATTTTTGATACTAAAACTAGATTCCTAAAAGATTAAAAAACAAACATACAAACTACTAAAAATAATAAATTCATAAAGTTTTATTTAACTTCAAAGTATTGCCAACACCAAAATTTGATGCCTTTGGACATTTAGAAGTTAAAGATAACACACTTGTAATAAGAGTCTAATTCCAGATAATTAAATTGAATTGGTGATACCTTTCAATTCACTTCAAATGGTGTCAAATGCAAATTCCATGTCCATTGAAAGTCACAAGAGTTTTTTTGAGTTGGTTTGCTAGTTGCATTGAGGATTTGAGGATGCTCTAGGAACTTTGAAGAGTTGACTTTCACAACACTTCAAAAAGACTATTTTAACACTTTAACCCCCCAGTGCAAACACTTTGTTGCACTTTACAAGGTCACATTAGTATGAAAAAATGTCCGTGTTCGTGGTAATTTTTTGAACTCATTCTTCAAGGCAATTTGTACTAAAGTTAAAAAAAAAAAAATTGTTTGTAGTGAGCTAGCCAAAATTGCAATGTTGCCCCCCAAAACACCGTTTGGTCCTTTAGGGGTTAATTGGATGCACATCTAGTGAAGATGGCACTTTTGGATTAGTGGCGCATTTGGAAGTCCCTACTTTACAACACATAGCATGATTCAATCTATACGGTGTTTGTTTTATGAAGAATTGTGATCAAAAGTGCAAAATTTGACTCACCTTCCTGCTTCTCCTCTTTGAAGATAAACATGTCTTTTTGGCATGTATAGGGAGTAATTCTTGTGAATATAGCGAAGCCTCATCAATAGCCAATAGTTTTGTTTCTCAATCTGTCGAAGCTTATCTACACATGACAATTCCATGTCATTCATTATTATTTGCATGCTAACCAATTTCAAATTATTTACCAACATCTTTACAATAAATTTAGTATCTTTAAGGCCTTGCCCAAAGTCACATTTTGCTCCAACCTTTTACAAAATTTGATTTGATTCTAACATTTTTTTACAATCATAGTTAGGTTTCTTTGCCATTAGATGTTTTTTGGACCATTTAGAAGACTGCGAGTTTCCGGGCTGCGGGAACACATTGGGAACTTTGGGAACTTTGGGAACTTTGCCATGTAGGCAGTCTGGCGTGGCACAGAGACTGCCACGTCAGATAATACTAATTAATTAATTATTTAAAAAAAATTAAAATTATTTTTTAGTTTCTTTATATTTTCTAAGATTTATGGATTTTTTTTTTTTTAAATTCAAAATTTTAGATTAGCGGTCGCTGGTTCCTTGTGTAGGGAACAGTTGCAGGAAACAGCCCGGAAACAATCTCCTGTGGGGCTGAAAAAACATCTAATGCATAATAGTTCATCACAAAAATTTAGATCTAGTATGAAGGTCGGCCTTCCAAAGGGCCCTCTTCTCAAATCAATGAATGATGGCAAGTAATAGTGAATTTGAGGCATACTCAAAAACTTTTGTTCTTAAAAGAAAGTGGATGTTTTATTTTATAATTTTTTTTTAATATGTGGATCCGATTGCACTTTCCAATTGGATTCTAATGCTTAAATAAAAATCTCATATGGATACCCCAAAGCTAAGAGTATTTAAAGACTTGAAAAAATCAAGGCAACGACTAAAACAATGACAACCAACTACACAACCTTTGACCAACAAGGCAAAGAATCTTTTTTCTAAATGTATATTTGGGCATTGGCTCTAAACTTAAGGTTTTGTAGAGGCCCCAAAAATCTCCTAATGTATACTCATCTAATACTTCAACTAAATCAAAATTCATTCATAAATCTCCCAATAATGTAGACAAAATAATCCTACTTTGAATACCATTATAGAAAGACCCTCAACCTAGTTCTTCAAGACTATTATAATAAAATAACACTAATTTCGATTCTCACTTACAAAGCTAAACATTATCATTTCACCAATGGAGATACTCGAAGGTGACTTTAGAACCGCCACTTGTTTTGCCAACACTAATTAAGTAGGTGGTCGAAATGTAATTTAAATTTCTTTGTAAAAATGTTAGAGTCCTTGAGAGAAAATTAATCGAATTGTTTTGTAGTTTTCTTATACACACAATATTCTATGAATTTTCAAAGTTAAAATCATATAGAACCTACTTATGCCACTAAACTTCCCTACGTGAAGTACAAAAATTCCATTGGTTGCCTCAAAAAAACTTCCAACTTCCATTGGTAGCTCTTAAGAGTTTATGGTGTATTTACTTAGGTGAATGAAGGTCAACATTTAAGACCCAAATATAAATGGTGCAAAAGAGGTTGTGGCACTTTTGGATGGGTATACCATACCATATTATTGTATAATAGGCTATCAAGTTTGTTTGAGAGTTTGTCACATAAAAAATGAAGCTACAAAATAATTTGATACTTTGTCAAAAAGAATAGCCCGTGGGATGATGACACATGGCACATAATTTTCTTAAACAAATATTTATTGATGAAGCTGATAGTCCCTTGTAATATAAATTGGGAAAATGATCACATTCTACAAAATCATGAAAATCTTGCATACATCAACTCTTAKACTCTTGAATATAGAGTGATATGTTGTAGTATTATGGATTTTATAACATGAAACTACAACCTTGTTATGTAAGAAATAGCAATCCAACCCATATATAAGAAATGCAAGGGATATTATTTCCATAACCTTATTATAATTTTATGTTATTAAATATGATAATTTCAATTGTTGAAATTTGTTCAATGATGTTCATTCAATGATAGTTTGAATAGACACCATAATGTCAAAATATAAAATCAAGAAGTATAACCATGATTGCAATAGTTTATTAAATGCATACATGTGCAACAAACTCATATATATTGAATCCTTCTATGAAAAATGTACATAGTGGATATGTGGTTCCACATCAATTGTATATTTAAAGAGATAGTTTTGGTGGTTGTTAATTTTACAATTATAGACTTCATTGAGTGCTTACACTCTATAAAAAAATTAGGAAATTGCTCCACTTTTCTTTCTAGACTTTATTTACACCAATTTCATTTGCTTGCAATAGCTTATGTATTACTTAACATTATGTTGAATGAAGAAAACATCAATTTCAGAGATCTTCATCTTAAAAATTAATACTAAATCTATTATAAAGAATATAAACATAAATGAAGTTGGGTAATTGCAAGAAACACTTGTACTATTTGTTGCATTTTGTCACACCGTGGTTTTTTATTTTTGTTTTGGCCATAACTTTTGTGTTTTAGCCCCACATGACTCAAAATTTACACAAATAATTTACTATTTTTAGACAATCCCAAAAATTTCTCACAATGGGTGATTTAGGGTTTTTTTGCACCATTTATCCCTCTAAAAAATGAATTTTGAGCTGAGATTTGGAGAGAGTGGTCTCTTAGTAGCCCTATAGCTACTATCCAAAGGAATTTTAAAAATTCAGAATTTAATGTGGTGTAGAAGTCTACAAAGAGAGCTTCTTTTTGCATTTTTTTCCAAAGGTATGAAACATGATTTTGGTGAGTTTTTTGGTCAAATCCCATTAGCAAAAAGTCTTTTTGAATGGGGAATTTTTAGTCTTTTTTTGAAAAAAAATCCTATTTTCGGCCAATTAAAATCTCCAAGTGGTATTTTCTTCACCGGAATCTTAGACATAGAATTCACATAGAATTCCGTGGAGACTGTCACAGTGAATAGAAATGTTTCAAATGTCTCATATGGCTCCTCAACCAACCACAATTCTTGAATTAAGAGAAACATCCCTCCAAGGTATCTATCTAGCAAAGCAATACACCTTCTCAACATGGTGAGGTTCGATGTTGGTTATACAATGTAAGTTATGTTGTTACAACTTATTAATAAGAAACTTGTCTCCATCACTACAAAAAAACAATATCTACAATGACTGTAAGTCCAAAATGACTAAAAAAAAGAATGTTTTGTAGTCATTGTGGACAAGAGATGACTACTACAATCATCACGGACAAGTTATTTATAAGCTTGTTTTTTTGTAGTGCATTGAGATTATTGAGAACATTATGTGGGGCTCAAATGAATGATATACCTTTGTCAATCTTGACTCCCATGGGTTGTCGTCGTTTGGATGCTGCAAGCGGAAGCAAACTAGAATGAACACATGCCTTCATGTTGAGAATGCGGTCTTGATGCTTCTTCAACTCCTGCTCTCGCTCCCATTTCATCAACATGTTCCCGTTGTCAAAGCTCATCGCGAGCAAGTTTTTGTTTTCTTTTTTTTGAAACAAATGAAACGGACGCAAGCAAGTTCCTCACCGACCTCTCCTTAATCGAACCCTTAATTGTCACAGTTTTTGAAAATACATTGAAAACTCATGTCATGTCTTTGGAGATTACAATCTTCAATTCTCCCATCATGATATAATTATGGTGTAATTATGGATCTGTCCGGAAGAATCATTCAATCAGAATTTTGACTTGTAAAGGTCTCAAAAGTAGAAGATCTAAGTAAGCGTAAGCATATGAAGGTGATTGCATCTAATTGTGATCGCTACCAAATTATGATACTCCAAAATCTAAGGCAATAAATACATAATTGATTTTAAGAATGTACACTACTTCAACATCAAAACTTGTGTTGCCATTTGGATCGTGTACCAAAAAAACTTTGAACGGTTACAACATTTGCATACGGAATCCTCAAGTTGCTTTCTTGGGTGCATTGAAAACCTCTTTGATTTTCTAACAAAAATGCTGTAAATTCATTGACCTTTCTAATCAAAAACTAGAAATAAAAAACTGATTCATTGAGCATTGCAATTAGTTTTAGATTCATACCTTGATTGCGTGCCAAACTTGATCATCCTTGCTACATGGGCATCATTTGAATGGATTTCCTAAAAGGTTCAAACCTAGCAAGTAGTATCATATTCAAAAAGTTCAAACTGTGAACAAGTTTGAACAAAAGTTCAAACAATTTGGGAACTTTTCAAAAAGTTGTCATTTTTCTCCAGGGATTTGACCTTGGCTTTCCGCCATTTGTTCTTGGGTTTGGGTTTGTCTTGGAATAAGCTCCGGGTTTCAAAATATTTAAAATAACTCAGACAATTTAGAAACAAGTAGATCTTAGAATTGGGTTCAAGATGGGCTGAAGCACATGAAATGCTATTAATGTAACTCCACAGAGTGTGTGTGTGTGCAGCTCCTCCATTCTCTAGCTCCTCTCTTCAGCTCTGGGCATGTCATGTGAGGTGGACCCCCCAAAATTGCCATTTTTCACTACTATGCCTCGTTGTCTAGTTGCTATAATTAGAATGTCAATTTTTTGTATTTTCTTGTTGGCAAGTGAAAGGAGGTTACAACGTACCAAAGAACGCAACATTTGGATACAACATGCAAAAGTTTTGAAGGGTCAAAGTCTTTTTTGGTAGAGATTCTAAGATTGTTGGACACTTCCACATAGGTAAATATTGATTTTGGAGATATACATAAATTGAGTGATTATGTCTCTTTTGGGTATGTTGCAAAATCAACCGCAACAAATTTCAGTAAGAAATGTATAGCTTCTCAACATGAAAGCTTACCAATGTGATATTGAACACGGCATGATACACAATTGTTCCAAAAGTAAAATTCATTTTCTCCATGTTACATTATTTTGGTGTTAGATTGTATTTGTGTGTGGTGGTAGGTGATCACGGTTGTCACATTGGGTAGGTTAGGATCATTGAATATTCTAAATCAAACTAGTAGGCAAATGAGATGGTCCCATTTATATTGGCAAATTTGATTTTTGGCTTGAATAGTGTTTAGTGCTAGCAAAGCATTGCAAATTCCTAAAAATTCCGATGTTCAATTCACCAATTAGAATGGCAAATCTTTCTATGTATCCACCAAACTAAACTAATCCAAGTTGTACCAACCCACATAAGTACCCCAAAGGAAATAAAAACAAGATTCAAAGAATGCGGTTGATGTGAATCCCTACAAAACCAAATGTTCAATTCACTAACTAAAATATCAAATCCTTCTACAAAACCACTAAGATAATCCAAATAATTAAAAAAAACTAAACTAAACGTGATTCAAGGTCTTTCACATGCCTCTTTTTGGCTCTATAACCAATCATCGTAGGGATTAAACAATAATCTCACTATTTAAGACACTAATAGACTCCTTCCACCACAAATCTAAGATCACTCATTCTAACTTCAACATTTCAAACTTAGAGGGCCGCAAAAAGTAATCTTAATTCATGTACTTTGCATGGATAGATTGATCAGTTCACGTTAATATTACACCAAAAATATATTGAAATGACTTAATTTGTGTGCAACAGTTAAATATTCATATTTCTTTCATTCTTGAATATAGCTAGAGTTGCATTGCAAAAGCACCAAAAAAGGTCCATGAAGCTAAAAATTCTGGAAGTTGCACTACTATAAGAGGTGCAAATTGAAATGAACCTCTAAGATTATGGCTATACTCAAAGCCTACAAAATTGAGCTACACAAAGACGGAAGTTAGTAAGTTGGGACTACAATTATCAACACTTTGACATGAGTAATTGGCTTCTAAACAATTGGATACTTACATAAGATGTACCAATCGATGTACCTCAATGTTATCATCGTGAATTCACAGTTAATCCTTCAAACGAAACATCTCGTAGACAAAATATTGGCTCTAAAAAGGGCACAACCTCCAAACAAGTCCGATTGCCAAAAATTCATGACCAATGACAATTTTTACTCCAAGGTAGAACATTGATTTCCATAGCCCTTAAAGATATAAAAAAACTGTAATGTTCCAAGGTCAGCATAAAATAAGAGTAAGCTTTGAACAATGCAACAAATCCACCCCTATAAGAAAGATACACATACAATGTTGAGCCTAGAGTGGTTGTTGACCTCCATTTAGGCACATCTCCCTATCTCATCTTGATATGTTGAAGACATTATGGCACATCACAGGATTATCAGCATAACTCCAAGTACCTAAAAATTTCTAAGCAATCTGCAAGGAATACAAAAATGAGTGCCTCATGTATTACACCCTCTGTCATTGTCATTTGCCACGACTCCAAACATTGGCTTTGTCTTGTCTTCCTACAACAAAAATCAACAGTTAAAGCAGAAAAGTCCCAAAAGCCACCACAAATATTTTGCTTCCCATTTACGGGAGTGATGATAGACAACTTTTGTCACATGCTGAGGGTGCAAATAATACAAGCTTGTGAAAAGAGCCCTAAAATTTACAATTCCTGCATCAGTGTTGGGCTAAAATCAAATCAGGTGTGAAAACAATCATAAATCACAAAGAATGGCAAGAAAGTTTCAAAGTCATATAAAAGAAATTCTCTAATACGCTTTGTAAGTCTTCGAATCTAAATAAAGTACTCCGCTACCTACTTGAAGGTAGAGGACATTGAAACATACAAGGATCACCTCTGACCCATGTTACCTACAACAACACGTCTATTCTTACACTCGGTTGACTTAACGTTGGCAAGTTGGGTGTAAGCATGACTTGAGTAAGTTTCTATATCCACATTCTTGAATGGAAAATGCGGTGGTCCACTATCACCTACAATCATCTACAACCTCCTACTTTTGAATGATTGCATGAGAAAATCATACATAGCGATAAAAGCTTGATCTGGACAAATTTAACACTTTCACCTACAGAGATCTCTCCACAGTTCTATCCACAGTTCTAGACATTTTCCAAAAGTCATACTCGTACACATGCTAAAATGCTCAAAGTGGCTCAAATGCTCTACCTGATCTGAAAGGAAGGATCCCTTGCAGTTGTACGTTGACAGGCGCCCTCAATCCCTTAGTGAGGCAAACGGCCTTGCCAAAAGTACTGCAGCTTAGCTGTCTCTTCTGCGATTACTTGAAAATGGAGCRCCGGAGATACTTGAGCTCTGCAATACTCTCCTTGATGTCTTCCAAAGAACGATGCTGCTGCTTTTTGGAGGGCTGTTTTTCGGCCTCCCGGGGGTACCAACGCACACAGAGCGCCCGAATGCTGCTCACGTCCACCAACACATGCGAAAATTCGGCAGCCAAAGATGGCATATACTTCTTCATGAACTTGAGGTCCACATAGACCGAGTTCCCGGCGAGCAGAGGTTGCCCATTGTTCCCTCTAGTGTGCTTTCGCACGAACTGCAACACCTCTTGTTCAGCTTGTTGCTCCGTCACTGTGCTTGCCCGCACGCTTTCCGTCAGTCCACTCGCAGCGTGGTGCTCTGTACACCAGTCCCCCATCCCTGYGAGGACCTCTTCAGGCTGCGAGATCACAACATCAGGACCTTCCACCATCTTCTCCAGCTTGCCGTCTGTTACTATACACGCAATCTCCAGAATCCTGTCCTTCTCGATATCCAACCCGGACATCTCTAGGTCAATCCACACGAGTGGCATCCGCATTCGAGACACCTCCGGCTCCTCTTCCTTGCCCTTTCCTCCGCCAAGTTTCTTCTTGCCACTGCCAGAACTCTTGGCCGCGTTCTCTATACTCCTCTGTTCCTCTACTTCTTCCTCGCTCAACAAATTAAGCGCAGAGTAACGATTCTGAAGCTTCTCCATCGAGATCGAACTTTTCTTTTTCAACCGAGAGCAACTATCCGAGACGGAAACACTGGACAACTATCCGAAACCCTAATTCCCTTTRCAACACATAGAGAAATTCTACACAATCTGACAGTCAAACATCCTTCCGCAAGCTACTCTCTACAAAAGCACACACACCTTTCGCTTCAATAAATACTCAAACATCCTGGAATCTCATCAACTTACTCCCAAAACAAAAATGAATCTCCTCGAAAGATGTGAACGCCCGATGCCGTTGACTGATTCGGGCTCCAGCTAATGATTTCTGAGCCACGCAATCTAGGTGTGAAGCAGAGGTTCGCAGCCAATCGCTGCGATTCAATCGATTCTGAGACASAAATGAGCAGCGAGCTCTCAAGAATCGAAGCAAACAAATCGTATCCATAAGCACGCTCACACGCGGAAAATTTCAAACAGGTCAAAAATTTCTAAAGGAACATACGATGTTACATCATCATGCGCCATGTCTCCATCAGAGGCTCCAATGCCAATCGATCTCCTCTTCCAACAGCTTGTGAAAGAGATTCTAGTTCAGAGTGTTGAACASAACACGAGTGTGGGTGCAAAAAACAGAGGTCTCCACGAGACAAATCTCAAACACCCCTTCAGATAGAAGAAGAGAATCTCTGGTCTATGAGACCAATGTGAATGAAGAGTGTGATGGGATAACTTACACTAAATAGTGAAATTAGGTTGACCCTCACTAATTTATCAACATGCCACACTATTTAAATATTTATTGTTACTTTATAAGAATGCACTACTTTTGAATTAGATATTGATGTATTTTGGGCTCATGAACCTCCATGTGTACAAATGAAAGTACTTTTAGAAATATTTGTTGACTTTGATGACTTCTGGAGTAACTTTCTAGGAGTAAGGCAACCTAATTGTAAAAGCAACCTCATTTCAGTATTTAGTGGAGTTCTTCTAGTCATGGATAGCGAGTGCTATTCTTGGCCTTGCAAATGATTCTTGTAAAATCTTCCATAAGTTATATTAAGTACATAAAGTCCTTGACAACAACAATCTACAATAACTAAGGTATTGAGTTAGGAGGTTCATAAACTAAGCACCCATTTAAGAGTAAGCACCCATTTAAAATTGATAATTAATTTTGGGGTGGGGTGGGGTAGACTTCTTAAAATGTTTTTTAGTAGATTTTCCTTGGAAGACAAATGGAATTGACATCTACTCCAAATTGTTTCATATTTTTTGGAGTTGCATGGACTTAGTTATGAATTTTTGAAGTTGAAATGCACTCGTTACTAAAAGCATCCACCTCTTGAAATGTACACTATTTGTACAATACATTGATGGTGCAATGAGAAATTTGGCAAAATGTACCTTTGCATTAGAAAATGCATTTATAGCTTGACCGCATCATTGATCTCTTCTGTTACATGTAAGGTAGATCCACCTATAACTAACCAAATAAGGAATTTGGACAAATTTGAAGCAATGGAATGCAAGATAAATATTTTTAGAGGTGTATTGATAAAAATGATGAGGATTGCAAAGGCTTTGGTAATTTTATCGCATGAATTGAAATTATTATGAATTTTGAAAGGCAAAATGTGTTCCGGATCCATAGCCGATCTCTAGACTCTTCCAATTCCAATCACTCAAAAAACTACTTTTCCACTCACTGCTTCCTACTTTTTTTTGCACTACTTTGGAACATGTATCATGAACTTCTAGTCCCAACTTTGAAAAGATGAAAAAAACCCGTTCTAGCCTTGGTTGGAAATAAGTCAAACTATGGTTGGCTATGGGGTACTGGTTGGTAATGGGTGGTTCTACCTTAGACCATTTTCACCATTGAACGTATGGGAAGCCCAATCTCAAACACAAAGGCCAATGTTTTTTTTAATAGTTGATATGGATGGAACATGAAATGAGGTAAAGAGTAGTGACTAAAGTTAGTATTCATCTTGAGTTGGATTCAATGGCCCACAACACTTCCAATTTGGATCATTATTGCACTTCCTATATGGGGTTTGATAAAAAAGCTTTTATCTAAAACAACAATCATTATTTGGATTTTGGTCACCCATAGTTTGATGTTAATCCCTAATGCTCTAAAGTCCAAAAGTTTGGTGATGAGCTAAGTGCTTATAGGTAATGTTAAATCCAAATGGCTTCTCATCCATCCATTGAAAAGTTTGAATCCTTTTTTTATTTTTATTTTTT
Source organism: Pleurozium schreberi (assembly GCA_006891605.1). NCBI lineage: Eukaryota > Viridiplantae > Streptophyta > Bryopsida > Hypnales > Hylocomiaceae > Pleurozium > Pleurozium schreberi. The sequence continues at coordinate 131,991 of VACF01001984.1, forward strand.
ATAAACAAGCATGTTGAAGAACACACTACAAGGATATTTTGTCAAGTAGAAAGGCTAATTTCACGCCAAATAAACCACCTGTCACTACCAGGTATGGAACCTGCAACCATGCCATTTGGTTTGGGTACCTTTCCACCTTCATCCAGTAGTTTAGGGTCATCTTGGACCAAAAGTTTGAATCTTCAGATGATAACCTTCCAAAAATGATATTGAATGATAATAAAAATAAAAATAAAAAGTGTTTTTGCTAATGTTTCATCCAAATGTCTTTTCATTCATCCATGGTATTGCTTGAAATAAAATATGACTTACTTTAAAGACGAATTTGATAAAATTTAGGTAAAATAACATATTCATACAGAAATATAAGCAAAGTCATAAAAAATTCAAGCATTGTTTCTAAAAGACTAAGACTTTTTAAGCTAATTTGAATTTATGAAAATTCTATTAGGCTTAGCTAAGATGAGGRAATCACTCATCCTTCCAACATATTTCTCATTCACAATCCTTGCTTAGTTTTTCTTTTYTTTATGTAATTTTGTGATTCAGCATTGATAGCCTTATGTTTAAAAATTGTTCTATTAAATGGTCTCATTGGCTAAAATAAAAACATATGCATGTACTACTYTTTGATTGCTATTATATGGGWTCACCTTTTTGAWCCGCATTGGAAATTCCAAACACCTTGATGTTTCTATTTCCTTTGAAAATTAAATTGTGTTGTTCAAACATATAATTGTCTTTCTTGCAGCTCTAATCAATGATTTTGTTTTTATTTGAAAAAATATTGAGTAATGAGAAGGTGGAAGCATCCATTATCAACCACACCTAGTACCCAATTTATAGGAGTGCTCTAATTCCTTCAAAGGCTAGAAGAAATTTCCAATTGAAGCTTGGAATGTGTTTTTTCAAGGTTGGAACTATTATAATTATGACACATGTCCTACAGTAGTGAGCAAGAAAGTAGGAAGAAGTGAGCATGAAAGTAATCATGGAATGATCACAATTGAAGACTCCAGACATTGGCTACTAGTCAAGTGTACTTTTTGGCTCCCAAAATTCACAATAATTTCAATTTTAAGAATTAAATTGCAAAAAATTTACAATCCCCATATTTCCTATCTGCCTATCATACATGGGAAAAATTTTCACCACCTCACACTGCTCACAATCTGTTGCAAAATTGCTTTAATGATCGGCTATTGGTGCCTCCACACATTAGATCTGCCTTACACTTAAAATAATTGTAAGGTACACCATAGTTCTCATGTAGAATTGTTTTCAAATTAATAAGAATTAATAAGTTGCAGTTTAAAATTGTTTTTAAACTTGTCGAACTCTGTATTATCGCATTCGAATGAGTTGGAAGGTGAGAGTGAGTTCCTCCCGAAGATGTGATTTTAAAGAGGTGAGGCGCGTTCCCAACCTTCTCTGTCGGACGAAACCCTAAAACTTCGACGAGAACCATCTAGAAGCCCTAATTTATCCTCTCCTCCGATCTATAAGTCCACTGCTCCCGGGGGCGAGTTATGCCTCTCCGACTTCCGTAGGCGGCGTCGATCGTTTTCTGCCTGTTTGCTCATTTTTGTGTTGGCCGTCTGTCCCTTTTTAATGTAGTCCTGTTTCGGGTATGTTTTTCAAGTATTTCGGGGCCGTTTTTCTTGTGAGCCGGCTTTGACAGTAAGGTCAAGCTCTTCCTGGCTACCGGAGAGCGACGTGATGCTCTAAAGCCCTGCGACTTCGAACTATAACAGCGATGGGGTTACGTACATACACAACAGTTCCTCTATATTTCATGTGGTCTTTGTTTCAAGAGAGATTGTTTTTTGTACTATTTTTTGCATTTGACTCGTGCGGCGGGCTTTTACAACCGTGCCGCAGCGAGTGAATTTTTTCGGTGTCGAGATTTTGTTTGGCATTCGTCAGAAGACACTCGTAGAAATCTTCTGGCAGTTTACCTGTTATGCTCGATTCCCACTCATTCTCTGTGATCGAGCTTAGGTTTTGCCTTGCTGCTACAGTTTCTYTGCTCTTTGTCCATCGAGTGACTTACTTCATGGGCAATCTCTATATTGTCGGTGGCATTTAACGCTCGTAGAGGAACGCGAGGTTATAATTCTTGCTTCCTGTCGTGGATTCAGGATTCGCTCTTAAGCAACAGTTCCGTTGACTCATTTAGTCGTCTCTGTTCTTAGCTTTGATTTTATTGACTGGGTAACTTGTGAAGCCGGATGGTTGATGATGTTAAAACAATGACAAGCATATATCTGAGTGGCATAGTCACTTGAAGATTCTTAGGATACTGAGACCTTTGCTATATTAGAACATCTCTTTTTGCTTATATCTATGATGAAGAAGGTTCCTGCAACAAGATTGCTGTGAGTATATCACTATGATTCTCTAGGACCGAACTGCCTTCCTTCTGAGATAACGTAGATTTGCTTCTTAAATACAAGATCGGTGATGATTATATATATTATGGTTTCCTCTGAATACATTGATGACTACATATATGACTAGGACGATCTGAGATCTTGAAACGTTTGGTTGTAGAGTTTTCTGGTAATGTGAAGCAGGCGGGTGATGCTTCAGCATAGTTCAAATGAGCCGGACTGCGGCTTTGATTAATTGCAGAAATTAGTCTTTCGCTCCTATCTGACGCCTGCTTCCACATTTAGTATCGTCTTTAGGTTGAGGAGTAGCTTTTGTAGTTTTTTATTGGACATCTACTTATCCTCGCTTGTTTCGCTTCGAGTAGCTTTTGTAGTTTTTTATTGGACATCTACTTATCCTCGCTTGTTTCGCTTCTTAACCATGGCAGTGTCGTGTCCTCGCTTGTTTCGCTTCTCAACCATGGCAGTGTCGAGGGAGTTCTAGGCCTCATAGTATGAGAGGCCTCTTCAGGTCATGCTAACGGGGATTGTGAGATTCCGAAAAGATCCAAATTTTCTGTGCTATGGACATTTTGGATAGAGTGAATTGCCAGTCAATGTCGCCTACTGGTAAGAAGGAAAATTTTAACGTAAAAAGAGGAATTTTAATGCAGTACGATGGAACGCTTGAAATATCATGAGAAACAGTGTACACCATGGCTATTTTAATATCGCCTTTGCTCCTGATGGTCATAACTTCAACAGTCAACGCGAAAGACGTATGTGACAGTTGCAGGAAATGAAACTATGCAATGGTACTCTGTCAAACGAAATCTGACAGACCATGCATCGATGAACTCACATTAAGTAAATTTGGAAATGATAACTTGCTCATCATTCATAAAAAAATCGATATAATGCACTAATTAACTCCATTGATTTAAAGCAGCCGTTAATAAATTAGCTTATATGTTACATGCATTCAACTGAAGTCACAACTATACCCTCCTACAAAACTTGAAAATTTTACACCGGACGTGTCGTGCAGCAACTGATCGTTCCTTGAAAATCTTGAAGCTGCATACTTAATCCCAATGATGAGCTTCCGCTTCTAACGGCTACAGCCCAATATCTCTCTCTATAACCAAAAGTATTTCGAGAATCCAACCGCAAAGCTATAAAGAACCCTGAAATGACAGTTTCAAGAATGCCTCAGAAAAACAGATAGCACCAGTATGCCTCACAAAGCCAGAGGAAKAATATCACCCAGAAAGCTGTTAGCTGACCTAATTTTTCGATGCCGCCCTATGAGTYTCGAAGTAAGGGTAATGGCGATCGTTGAGACTATGAAGCCACAAAGCCATGGTGCCATCCTTGGCCTCGGTTGTTGCAATATGGGGGTAAATGATGTCATGCTTAAACTTCAGGATCATTTCCTCGTACCCTTTCTGTGTAAGCTCCTCATGGGAGCGGCCAAACCTGTTGTTATATGCTGTGTAGTAACAYTCGTCCAGGAACAAACCAAGCTCGGGAGCCATAGGTGTGTTGACATCATTCTCCCTGCAAGAAGGCATATGAGCAAAAGACCTCCCACTTRATATTGCACAAGTTCATACATAGTGACAAAACATTTGGTCTCAACAGATGTGGTTCTTGTACYCAAARATCACTACACAGCTCTAKACTGATTTCTCAAAAATCACTATCCTCATATGCTAAAATGCTTGRAGTGTCGGAAATGGTATCTTCTACGTTCCCTACGTACTTCCATTGAAAYGCAACCAMATGCTGGAATAGGACATACCTTCTCAACGCAAAGCCAATGATGGTTTCAGGCACGCAGCCTCGCATTATGGCTATGGCKGTTCCAATCATCTTCCGGATCTGATGCAGCATGAAGCTCTGACCTACAACTGTGCATGGCACAAACTGCGTACCTTGGACCTCAATCACCTTCCCTGCCTCGAAGGACAGAATATATCTCTTTGCGCTTGGGTCTTCTGGTTTTATTCGGGCGGTGAAGTTGTGGAAATTGTGAGTGCCCTTGTACATGGACAAAACATCGTTCAGACGCTTGAGCTTCGCTTCATCAAAAACAAAAGGATCCCGCACTTCATTATTAAGAGTTTCTTCCACTTCGGTTTCCACTACTTCCTTCACGACCGTGGTGACCACTGCCACTGTTTGGACCTCACCTTCAGAGGGCTTTGGYTGCGATGCTTCTGTRTACGTCAAGAAACATTMCTATTAGAGCACCAAAAAAATCAACTCTTCTCTAAATCTAACAAGCGCTAACAAGCAGCCAGAATCCCTTACACAAAAAGAAATATCGAACTGCCACGTCCTATTTTTTCCGTGATTTGGTGCCCAAAGAAATTTTCGATCCAACCCATGCTCAGTCTTTCCCTTTGAAATAGTGACAATCAAAAGAATAAAAATGCTCGTGCCACAAACTCTAAAGCATAAACTGCAAATTTTAGCTGATTATAGAATCCTACAATCATACCACTAGARACGTCCTTGGCGTTAGCAGCACCAGCATCACTTCCAGCTCCTTTTTTCTCGAGTGCTTTCCGCTTCTCGATTCGCTGTAGCCTCACGTTTTCTTTTCTCTCAGTCCACATGAGCATGGTCTCCCTATCATGATGAGCATGGGGATCAAAAGCAAAAACAGGGACCAAATACTCGTACCGACGTTTATCACACATTTGCTTGGCGTTGAAGTTGGATGTCACTCTCGTGTAGCCAAAGACACGAATATCCTTGGGGAGGTGCTGGTTGACTCGCTCCACAAAGCCTGGGGGGTCAATCACCAAACGAGCAGAAACAATTTGCCCTATTGCGCTCACTCCCTTATCGGTTCGAGCCGCTCTCATCCAATCCACTTTTCTCATGTCGCCAAAATTGCACTGCGCAATAGCATTCGCTCGGAACAATGCTTGCTCCAGTTCGCCTTCGATGGTAATAGCTTCTGGATTCCTCTGCATTCCCTGGTACCCGGCCCCGCAATATGCAAGTAGCACTGCCACCTTCCTCTTTTTYCCCTCTCTCCCTCCTCCAGGCATGTTCTTGCCCTTCTTCGCTTCGGCCACTGCAGCATTCTCCGCACCTGAGYCTTCACATCACAAAGTACGAAAGAGRTATTTTWAACTRGAAATCTCAATGACTTAAACTGGAGATTAACACMAAATAGACTGTCAGAGTGTACRACCAACATGAMGCAGAAGAACCTAATTCAAACCCCCAAGAAAAATATATTGATATTAAAGATCAGAACTCATGTTGCTTCTACGTCATCCACCATAMAACTTSAAACCCTTRTAAMTTTTGCATATGGCATGCAAAWGATACATCCTTCAATSCATTKGAATRCTCTTTCATTTGGTTAACAAGAATACATAGAAAAATTGGCMATTTCAATAACAGYAACAACGCTCRGCGCTTAWATGTCGCTTGCAGTTGGGGTWAGTTCATCCAGTTGCCTATTGCATTSGCAACAGAYACTTCTCGCAATGGRATTCTAAATTACMAAAGGAATTAGGTTTTGACCAGCATATGCAAGACCACTCACCATCTTTCGYAACAACCGTTTCGACGATTTCACCCTCCGAAACTGTCCGTTCTTCTTCCCCGTCTATGACGCACGCACCCGATGCCGCCACATCGGTCTTCGCTTTCTTAATGTCAGTCCTCTCCAAATCCGCCGGAGCACCATTCACGTGTTCAGGAACGACGTCACTCTCCACCTCAGCAGCAGCTGCCGCTGCTCCATCATTTCCTTCTCTCGGTCTCTTCTTGTCTGAGGCAAMCTCCTCAACTCCGCCATTGCGCTCCATTTCAGCAAAGTGCAAGAAAGAGGGTGTGCAATTGCTGCGGGTTTATTCTTGAAAACCTTCAAGCCTCCGCGACGAAAGCCATGAACCCTAAACCCTTTTGGCAACCAAATGCTCACCCTAAACCATCAATTATTAAGACCTTCAAGAAACCAAATTCTGCGAAGAAAATCAATCCATAGCTTGTGTGATACGAATTGGGAGCTACAACTTCGGTCAAAAAACAGATTGAATGCGAAAAAACGGCGATCCGATGRTTCGCCGCTTCTGTGAAGGCAAAGAGCATCTGTGACAAGTAGCTTTTGTCTATCTCCGACAAAAGCTACTTCTCAAACAAAAAGTTACTTTTWCAACGACTGCTACTTTCCCAAAACAGACTGAAAGTCAGCATCAAGCTACAGTGATTGTCCTAAAAGTGTGTGTCACTATTTACCAAGGCACACTACTCTAATGATGGTAAATAGTGTTACTCTTACTAACTATTTTAGAAATGCTATAAGTTTTTACTCTTCATGAATATTTTTACAGAGTGCATGGATCCTAATAGCTCTATAGTTGGGAAAACTTTGTACCTACAGTTGGTTAAAATATTCATTAACAATAAAAACTTATGACTATTTTAAATCAGTTAGTGTAGGTAACACTATTTACCATCATTAGTGTACCGTACGTGTAGGTCAGTTTCGTAAATAACTTAGGAAAATTTGGAAAATGTCGAAATAAAAAAATTATTTACAACTATTCTAAAAGTCTGAAAAGATTATTCTTGAGAAAAAATAGAAAAAAGAACACACTTGCACATGAATAGAAGGAATCAATCAAAAATAAGCAAAAATTATCGAAAAGCAAAAAAATTCTATATGCCTCCCGAATTTTTGAATTGCAAAAAGTAAAATGTTTTGGCACCAAGTTGCCGAAACTGACCTATGCGTACGGTAGCCTTGGAATTGTCACAATTTTTCTAAGTGATGTTGATGTCCTCCCCTCACTAATTGGACAATTTAGTGTATTTTTGAGCAACAACTAACTAAAAATACTAGAATATTCTATAGTATTCCGCAATATTTTTACAAAAATGTCTCTTGTGTCATTCTAAGACTGTTATTTTCCATGATAACCAAGTAGGATAGAATAAAAATGACGTTTTTCATCCTCCAAGAAAAAAATTCACTGCTACCAATTTTGACATTGTCCCGAGGACATAACATTGTTTACTGCCCAACTGACTTCCTTGTTGAAGGAAGTATATTCCCTCCCTGGATGCCTAGGGAGGGATTTAGATATAATATCAGGTTGGCAATTGGTTGGTGCAACGTCACTTTTGCTTAGCTTTGTTAGAGCATGGAAGAGTGTGAGTGGCTGGGGGTAATTGAACAATAATTCAAAAGTTTGAACGTTTGGGGCTTGGGAAGCAAAAGGGACTCCCCACTATTGGTTAACAATGTTATGGGTTAAAGATTTGTTCATTTGTCATGAAATTTTTTGCATGAGATAATATCTTTGTTAATAACATGTGTATCAAATTTGGTAGTTTAAAAATTCACAATGGAGGTATTCTAAATCTACCAATACATACTTTTGAAAAATGATTTTTAAGGACRTACTAAAAATGTTGAGGTAACCTMKACTCYTCATRCTTCCACAATTAAATYATCCATCTTGACAACCCTCTAGCAAAGAAGCTTCTCCAAAAAATCAATGACATCAAAATCTACACTAAATAGGGGTATTAAARRGAMCCATACTAATCAATTGACATTTCACACTATCTAAATATCTACMTTTKTTGTACATCAATAGTGACTGAAGWGTCCCGGAGCTGTACATCATGTTTTGAACATCTACATTTTTCCTCATTAATTCCCCTTGATTGTTTGGTCCCCYTAATACCCCTATTCAGTGTAGAAGTTTTCACTTGTTTCATCYAAAAGAATCTACTTGTTTAAAAATTGCATACCATGTAGACATGAAGGAAATTTCTTCCTATGAATATATATGCTTGCATTTCAAGTTCAACATTACAAAGGGATGTAATGTGTGAGTGCTTATATAGGTAAGTAGAGGAATCAAGGTTTGTGCATTTAGACATAAAGATTGGATTATTTTTGAATTGGTGTTTGTTTCATTCAATACTAATTTTTGCTTGATTTAGGACTTACAGTTGATGGTTTGCTCACTATTTAGAACTTTGAGTGGAGTAATCTTTGAGTGGTTTGCTCATCCACATTGCATCCACTATGGTTTCCCAAAAATTTGTCAAAGCTTGGTTCGAAGAGAGTTGGAGGCAATAGTTACTAGATAACCATATAACATTGTTTTGGTCTAATTAACAACATGATTGAGTAATATTCATCAAGTTCTATAGTTCCTATTTTTAAAAGTGTTGGTACTTCTTTAATGATTTAGTGTACATCTATTGGAAGGCAAAAGTTAAACCTTGTCTTTACACCTAAAGATTGGTATTGTGCTAAGGATTTTTGTGGAATTAGTCTATGATGGCCAATTGCTTTAATTTATGAATAAAATTTTACATGGATTGCTTATGAAAGATGGTGTACTTAATCATCAAAGCAAACCACATGTGAGGAATCATGAAGAAAAGCACACCTTAACTGGTCTTAATTGGCTCAATTGGCTAGCAAACTCTCTAGCTTTCAATCCACTTAAAATCTTTGGAAGATTTAAAAAGATGTTGGTCAACATGGCAACATGCCCTAGAAACTTACAAGAGTTTGAGGTAGTATTGAAAGAGGGTAGAGCTCAATGAATGTACCTACAAAGCTCTTTGATTTATGTAATTCTAASCCCTTTAGGTTGCAAATAGGTATTGAAGCTAAGGGACAACATACATGTTGTTAGATGTAAAATGTCTCCATGTTTGAATCTTTAAACCGCCACATTTGATCAATATTTTACAAATAAAGAGATGATCTTGTGCAAAAAATCTTCAAGGTAAATGAAAAAAAATTCAACCTTAAGATAATGTCAAAGTTAATAGCACTAAAYTTTTTACATGATAGTAGAATTCAAAAATTCCGTTTTCACTTGTATCCTACTATAGAATACAATTGGAAGTTTTGGTCAAGAATAATTCACATTGTATTCTTAAGTAGTTTCAATCAAAAATGAAAAATTTTAATTTCAAAGAACCTGAACTTCATTTTCAAAGCATTTTTTATTTAATATTTACATTAATTGATTGAAAATATTGGAGATTGATAATTAATATTCGATTGCATATGTATGTAGGACACATTCATATGCACAAATTCCAAGGTAGAAATAATTCATATAATTATTGGAAAATTGTGTGTCAAAATTTGTGAATAGACTATTTCTATATTAAAATTAGAACTCTAAAAATTCAGTGACTTTTTTGAAATCTCTAAAAGATTGATAATGGATGAGAAACAAAACTCATCATATTTCACACTTCTTGCTTAACCCCTAAGGTCTTGAGGCCATTTTTCTATCAAAACCTACTCAAAATTGCTATTCTTGCTACGTTCATCCAAGAAAAAACTATACATTTTTTTTTCAAAATCTAACCATAAGATCTTATACTTCACTTGTCTAATATCATGTGGTAAAAATATCATGAGTATGGACTGTACGGATTGAAAGATATTAGCATTCAAAATTGGAAAGAAGAAATTTTTTAAATGTTGGCTTGCAATTTCAAATGACTTCAACTACCATTTGTGGAAAATTGTGCACTAAATACTTTGAATTTCAAAATTTTGCTTTGGAAGAATTGAGTTGAGAGTCTAGGAATAAAAATAAAATTAAAAAAAGATTTTCATTCTTTAAAAACTTGTTGAGTTGAAGTAGGTTTAAGATTGAACAAAAAACAAAATTGTCAATAACTTTAGGATGGGATTGTTCAAAACACAATATTTCCAAGGGTAAACTTGTCAATAACTCTAGGATGGGATTGTTCAAAACACAATATTTCCAAGGGTAAAATTGTCCTAGCAAGAAAATTTAACCCTACCATTTTTTTTTAATTGGAAAAAATGCATTTAGAAATGAAATCTATAAGCTGTTTTTTGAGAAAGATGCTCTAATTGCCCAAAAAATAAGATTGTCCATATCTTTCACATAAAAAATCCAAGTGGAATGAATAAAAGCTTCCCATGTGTACAAATTACAATCTACAAGAAATTAACTTTTTAAATTTTTAAATTTTTTTTTTGTGTGAGGTTTTTTTTGCCTGCTGCACTTAAAAAAAACTTTTTGTGCCGTAAATTTTTCTCTTGGTCACCAATTGAAATAAAAATTATATTCCCATAAACCTAATGTGTTTTCCTATCTTCAAAAAATAATTAAAAAAATCATGATAAATATTAAAACCATAGGGACTTGACCGAAATCCATTTTGTCTCACAAGGGAAAAATGGGATTTTAGGGGTTAAATCCAATACCTAAGTTGGATAATCATTTCAGAGGTCTACAATAATATTTAACCTAAGCACATCTAATTTTAGAATGCAAGGACCAACTTCAAGGCTTAAAATGAATCAAAGATTAATACGGAGATCCTTATATTTGTGACTACAGGCCACAGTGTTTTGGCTTTCTAAGTTCTCACTGAAGTAGAAGTGTGGGCCAATCTAATGAGACTAGCGCAAACTATAGAGTAAACATTCCCATCATGTGTTATCAACAGTCTCTAAATATCAAAATTCTAAGAAAAACAATGAATGCTACAAGAAAAGCACAATTATAGCCTTGCTTGTAATACCTTGTGCTTTGTTCCAGAGGCTTTGTTTATGAATGATCCTACCATTAATTGTTGGTTATCAACTCAAATGAACTTTGGAAGTGAATATACCTATTTTGAGCCAAAACAATGTGCATCTACTTCAACATGAATTGATTCAATCTACTTGCAAAAAGATTATTCCTTTCTCTTATTTCCAAGTATTTCCTTGTGTAATTACAATATACAGATATAATGATATAATGATAGTCGTGATTTGGATGGATGACTTCTTTGTGATCACTTTGGAAATCTATTTCACTATTAAAAGTATAAACAATGAGTGCATTACATGAGTTCTTAGGTATTCAAATAATTCCATGTTATAGATATGAGACCTACAAAATAGTAGGCAGTACCAAAATAATTAAGACTACAAGAGAATAATTATGTGCTAAACTAAGAGGTAAAGAATGTCTAATGGACTTGGTATAAACAACAATATTGGAGATTATAAAGAAGAGTGTAATAGAGTATTGTTGCAATTTTATAGGCATATAATTATTGTCGTAAAGAGTGGAATATACATAATCAATGTACTGAGATCTTCACTTTTTTTATAAATTATTGAATGGTTAAGAGAGAAGGAAAATTCATTAGAAAACAAAAAAGACTTGTATGTATGTATGAGCAAATAATTCACATGTGGTTTGCTGGACATGTATTTATAGAACTATGTGAAGATGTAGTAAAGGTAATATCAAACAATGATGCATTATACGAATGACAACCCATGTCCATTTGACCAATGTATGTCTATTAATATTAAAGTAGTCTTCCTTATTGTCTATTCAGTGACAAGGGGTAAAACTAGGACAAACAAACATAATTATTGCATCCATGAGTAGTGGAGTCAAATTATTTATACTTGAAAGTATAAATACCTTATAAAGACCTTTGAAAGATTGTTAACCTACACTAAATAGTGAAATTAGGTTGCCTTTCCAATTAGGTTGCCTTACCCCAAGAAAGTTATTCTACAAGTCATCAAAGTCARTAAAAATTTCTRCAAATACTTCCATTTGTACACATGGAGGTTCATKAGTTCCAACTACACCAATAACTAATTCAAAAKTAGDGCATTCTTGTACAATAATAATAAATATTTATATAGTGTGGAATGTCGAGAAATTAGTGAGGGGCAACATAATTTCACTATTTAGTGTAAGGATATTGAATCTAAACATTATTATGTTTACTAAGTGATAGTAGTTTCTCAACTATAGATTAATTGACCTTTCTTTTAGCAAAGTGAATCCTATATTTTACATATTTTTCTAAATCCCAATGGTTTGTCTCAAAAACCTTTAAACTTTTTCATTCTTTTAAAATTCTAAACTGTTCTATCATTTATTTTAGAAATTAATTGAGATACAAAGGCTTGGAATGCATTGGTTCCCTCAAAAAAAATTCAACTTCCGCATTTGAAAACACATGTAATTATCTAGAGGCTTTAAATTTGGCTATGGAACTTTGAAATGTCATTATTTTTGGACTTCACCCTACCATTTTTCATCCTCCATCATGTTGTCTTGGCTTCATTCCATCATTTTGGTATAGCTTCAATTTTAGTTTAGGCTTCAAAGGCACCCCATAGTTGCAAAATTGATCCCATATTGTCAATATATTATCTCCAAAGTCACTCAAAAAATCAGCTAAACCAATTCTGACCTAAAGATTATCATTCAAATTCAAGAATTAGTTTTCTTCAAAATARATTTAGAGCATCTTGTAGTACAAGTATCAAATTTGCATAAAATCAAAATTTCAAATTTTTTATAATAATAAAATATTTTAAAATTTGTAATCAAACTAACTAGTTAATGAGATTATTTTTTATATAGAGTACAAATTTCTTAAAACTCTTGAGTCAAAAGATTAAAAAGTCATTTTAGAATTTTATATTAAGAGCTTCATAAATTTCAAAATTTTATTAAATGAAATATTTTTACTTACTAAAATGTGATCTTAAACAATTATGTTATTAATCCCTTAAGTTCCTTGACTATGTTTTCACTAAAAAAGCTCCAAACCTCCATTTATTGTACAAGTACCAAATTTTGGAAAAATAACATTTTTGGACACATGTGACCATAGGATCCTCTAATGTGCTAGTTTGAGAACATGTGGAATTTTTTTGGAATTTCCACCACGTAGATTGCAGGATATTAGCGTTTGAGTTGACAAAAAATCATGTTTTGGGCCGTGTGGAAACCCGGGCAACTGCACTTCATAAGCTCACATTTGTGTACAAAAATGTCCAAATTGGTGGTACTTTGATTTCATTCTTCAAGGCCAATTGGCTACATGATTGAAAATTTTTAGATCATTTGGAATTGTACAACATAATATTGGAGAAAAATAATAAGTAGAAAAAAATAGAGAGTGATTCAAAACACAAAATTGTTAAGAATTTAGTTATGGAATTGGAAAACGCCAATCCCAATGGTTGCAATGTTTTAATAAACAATCTACATTCTATGATTTTTACTTTATTTTCAAAAACTATTGAAAATTGAGTAAAACAAAATACTCCAAATTTTATTTTAGAAAATCCATAATTACTCACAAACAAAAATTCCTCGACTCATTAATAAAATTGGAATGATTCAAATCTTTCCGTCTTTATACAAATCTAGAAAACCAATTTCAAAATTTTCAATTGAAAAAAAGGATTTTTTTTATCTATCCAAACTACCCAACTATGGAAAAAAGTAATATATTAGACCATAACTTTTGAATCACATTTCCAAATATTACTGAATTTTAGTGCACGTGAAAGATATTCCTCATCTACACCTTTTCTTAAAGGGGGGGCCAAAACATGGAAATCTTCGATCACACATACCTACCCAAAATTGTTAGGTTGAATTTTAGTGCATATGAAAGATATTCCTCGTCTACACCTTTTCTTAAATGGGGGGCCAGAACACGGAAGTCTTCAATCACAACATACCTACACATATACCTACCCAAAATTATTAGGTTGCCTAATTCAACAGGCTAGTTCTTTAGGGGTTAAAATATTTGAAGCTTTTCAAACTTCATATTTTCTTAGAGTTAATCACAAAAATCAAAACTATTTGAAATCTTATTTTTCTCAGTATCATTTTACTAATTATTTTTAAAATTCACGAACTTCTTACTATAAATGTTTAAAAGAGTCTTTATTTCACTTACTAAAAGAATCTTTGAAATAAGTGTACTATCAATAAAATTTTCTTTTGTTAAAAAATTTGAGTAAATTTTGAAAAAATAAAAAATTGCTTCAAAATTCTTGAGAAACCATTTTATAAAAATGTGTTTTTTGTACTTCAAAATATCAAAATTTTGTTGAAAACTTCTAATTCTTCAAATATGGCAATGTTTGTAACTGTACAAAACAATTTGCAAGACAATGTTCAATACACCTATTTTCAGCATCAAGACTTCAATTACTCATAACCTTTTTAAATAGTGTCCAAAAAATGCATGTTAAGAAACTAAAAAATTCCCTTTTGACTCCCAACAAGATTCAACAGAAACGTAAGGCATGTTTTCACCTAGMGTTCGATAACACCGCATATTAAATCAAAATACCTCCACCAGAGATAGAAAGGTGCAAAATTTATGGAAACGCTTGTTTTACATTAGTTCAACATATCTAGGTGGTTACAAAGGAATGAAGGTTTAAACACCTACCAGAATAGTCACGTACCGTTGTAGCAAAGAATGCTTGCTCAACCCAGAGAATGTCCCTTTGGACAATTTCATAAGAGGGACCATGCTGACATACTTACCATATTCAGACGATCTTAGGTTTAGTCACCTACCAGAATTTCATAGAGCCAAAGGATAATTAAAGATTAAAACCCTAATACGAACCCCGCGCAGTAGTACTGCTTCCGTCTTCACATCAGAAGCCCACTGCGCACCTCCCCCAGCACTAGAAATGGAACCACAACACAAGCACAAGCTTTTCTGCATACGATCATGACACGAGCACAAGAACAGAGCAAAGTGCACAAGACCAATCTTCCCCATGGCATAGCAAAACGCAGAGCCTATATTCCATTTACAAAATTCCATCAAACGTCTCCTCAACAACATACCGGAAGATTGAAAACTCCAGAAACGAATCAAACCCAACCAGAAATAGAAGACCTGACAGATATCTGCTTCTCAAAAGCAAAAATGTAGCTAATGTTTTACGAAGGATGTGGCAACTTTACAAGTAGCAAGCCATCTATCCATCCAACGACAGTACGTGACATCAACTGCATGAGAGTTAGCATAACGGATACTAGCAAGRTCAAGTACGTACTAGGAGATACTTAAGCATCCTGATATTGACAAGGAGAAACGCAAGTGTGCTCACTATGGCAAGTTGTAACCAGGTCCTTGTAAACTGACCGGGCCGGGCATTATCTGTGGCCGCGTTTGTTGAGGGTTCATCTGCTGCGCACTCATTTGTTGSGAGTTCATATGCTGCACGTTCATCTGAGGGTTAATCTGTTGCACGTTCATTTGCTGAGGATTGATCTGTTGGCCGCTCATTTGTTGAGGATTCATCTGYTGGGAATTCATTTGTTGCACTGCCATTTGTTGGGAATTCATCTGTTGAGCGCCCATTTGTTGCGTGTTCAGCTGTTGAGGGTTCATTTGCTGAGGATTCATCTGTTGTGCATTCATCTGTTGCGGATTCAACTGCTGACCACTCATTTGTTGGGGGTTCATTTGTTGGGGATTCATCTGACCTTGAAGCTGACCTTGTGAGAAGTTGGATTGGCCGCCTAATGTCTGTCCCACGGTCTGACCCGCGCCTGCCATTGGTGCCACTGCTCCTGGCGGCTGCTGAGCAGTCSCCGAAACATTGGGTTTGAACACCACCATGTCCTGTACGAAAACCCCAAGTCCACGTAATTTCAATAAGAGAGAGCTCCAACATCTTCCAAAAATGTAACAACCATGATTYAAGAGTAGAAGCCTGGATCACCACTGCATTGACCTTAAAGCTCAAAACTATCACARACAATAATTATGGTCAACTACATGAAGACTGGGGTGTTCGAGATTCCTGAGATTTCGGATTCATTTCAAAACACCTAAGAGATTCTAATATACGGAAACCTCGCCATATTCTTGCTCCTGTTACTACAAATTCGGTACATTCCACAATAGCAGGACTYAGTTCGATTCAATCCTTGTTTCTSTCTTACKTCAAGAAATCTACAATCTCCTACTCATCTCCTTGACGTTCAGCAAATCACAAGAAACGAAAAGTATAGATTGGATACCCCTGGGAACAGCATTCCAATCATTCGGCCAGGCTTATCAGTACTAGCCAGAAGTAGAGTTTGTGAGGGAAGCTGAATAACTGCACACTGCGTACCCATTATTTTGTCAGCAGAAATGGAAAATTAAGCATATAAAAGTCACTCCAGTGTCACAACTGAGTACGYRGAGAATTTAGCAATGTGCTAAAAGCATTGTGATAATTCCTTGCTTATTAATTCCACCACTCTACTCCTGCGTGAAACAACTTGCCATCTCTGCCSAGCATAAATATGCGGACTCGACAATACCATTTAACTGAGTTGAATTTGAGAGACGGCGAGGGACTTCGTCACTTCAATGACAATATGAGATCCAATGCTATTTTCATAGCCCGATGTAAGTTACTTCAGGTCGATTGCGTTGCTCCTTAAACAGACRATAATGTGAAGGCACTCACCAGTTTTTTTTCAGCCAATTGAACAAGAAATCCATGTTGAGAAAGGGGCCGGAACACCAGAAGTTCTGCTTTTCCTTGATATTCTCTGACAAAATCATTGAACAGATCATCAAAACACACAGTAAGAACCAATCACCAGATTCAGTAAGTGGAGTAAGGTCAGCATCAGTAGWTGAAATCTTCTAGATCCAGTGCCTGCAATTGTAACCGACAACAGTGAAGCATCAAGATACTGCTATGAAATCCATGCGGTGCTACAGAATGCATACTTGCTATTCATGTAATCCTGGGCAATGAGTCGCACAATCTGCATTGTGGGTGGCCAATCAGCAGCTAACCTGTAGCATTGCAACTCATCAGAAGCCTGTCATATGGCTAAGGCCTAAATATTAACCGAAACTGAATACGCAACAAAGAATGCTATGGATCATGAGCTTGAGATGACAACCAAATAAACCAGATAAACATGTACCATATAGATCAAATATTATTTAAAAACATGTTTCAATCCAAAAAGACCAACTTATGGTTTCCAGCTAGGAAAAAGAACCTCTTTGTCATTTCAGACTACATTATCAGTATCAGAACTTACTTCTCAGAGGCSGACGTTTGTCGATAGCCCTGTCTCGAACATTGTGATTACAAATATTAGACACCGCATATCATAATGAGGTCTCGRAGAAATTTTCAGAAACAGGACGCCGGTAACAAGGAGTACTGCAGATAACGTAAGGAACGAGTGGGGTAAGAMACACCTCTAACTTGCAGATTGGCACAGGCTTCTGTTGTCTTTGTCCGGCCAAGATACCCTGCACCACGAACCAAAATATCAAGCGATGCAAAGCTAAGAAATTTAAGATGCTTTGATGAGGCTATACTGCTTCGGAATTTTTTATAGCAGTCTTTCGCCCCTGGTTAAGGTAGCCACATGGAAATAGGAACACAGATGCCTACCTCCCAAAGCTTAGTATACTTCAAAGCYCCAGATGATTGTTGTGGTGGTGTGACAACAACAGCGAGACCAGAAGGGGGTCCAAGTGGCTGACCAGTCTGCCCCGGCTGTGCAAGTCCTGATGTAGGAGGCATCGCATTGACCCCTGCATTAACCCCTGCATTGACACCAGATGTCGCAAGTGCACCGCTTGTTCCACCCATTCCAGCTATCACGCCCAAAGGATTGGATTGAGGCTGACCTGCTCCACTAACTGGAATTGGACCTACCCCTGGTTGTAGAGGAGCGACTGCAGAAGGCCCTAACTGATTGGTGACAAGGCTTCCGGTAGGGCCTCCGATATTTGAATTTGAATTTGTGTTTGCATTTGCACTGAGAGTACCCCCGCCTATTGGGCCATGCCCCATTCCTGTATTCATTCCTGCACTACCACTTGTAACTGGTCCCAGCCCAGAAAGCACGCTGCCAGTGCCAGGAAGGATTGTGGCTTGACCCGAAGTCAAAGAAGGGGGAGCTGTTGGATTAATTACGCTCGAACCAGAAAGCCCAGCAGACCCGCCATTGACGACAGGACCTAATGTGGCTGCTCCTGGCATCTTGTGTGGTTGCGTAAGAGTGTTATTAATGTGACCTAAAGTAGAAGGATTTCCAGCAACAGGTCCAACTTTCGCTTGACTTGATGCGGCGGTGTCGGATGTCTGGATTGTATCTGCACCGGAAACACCTGAAGTYGTGGGGTGTGGCATTGGAAGAGGAACAGCAGTGACGTTGTTATGCAAAAGTGACTGGTTGTCCTGCACACAGACAAGTACATGACCAAAAAGGACAATTATAGCATGTAGAATAGTTCAGAGAATACTGAGTTAAAATTGTCAAATGAGTTGCTCTAGAAAATTAGCGGGTAGTGCCTAAAACACAAAATGGTAAGACAATTTCAGGCGTAAGACGAAGCATTTCTACCAGGAACTAGATGCTGAGCTTTCATTAAGAAGTTCAAGGAAACCTTACCATGCTGACACCAGTCGTTCCGTTCGAGATGGCCTGCCGACCCATCATTGATCCGGCAGCTGCAGCAAACCGTCATTACAACTGTCAAAATTGTTAAGAATATGGTGTCTCGTTCCTGAAATAGAGTCTTGTCACAATTATTTATGTGACCTAGAGTAGAAARGCAATGCTAGTAKCTTAAGAGAAGAAGCTTCAAGAGAATATATCCCAATGTCCTTACTGGTAGACACACCCATTGGGCGAGCAGCTGCTGGCTGGGGCGGAGTAGATGCAGGGGTATTCAACAGAGGCTCAAGCTTCGCAGCTAAGGCAGATGGTACAGCAGMGTTCGCAGCCGCAGCGGTATTTGAAACCGAAGATCCCCGACGAATAGCCAATTTTCCTTCAGGAAATCCTTCAGAAATTAAAACTAGATGCTGTTGCTTAGGAACCTCAGATCCACTCTCARCTGYCCGCGAACTTCGCTTTGCCTGTCATTAACAATTAATCAWTACGAGGTGGCCATGGCTATATGTAAGAGATGGGAAACAACAACAGCTGTGCACATCTCCAAGAAATCGTCAGCGAGACACTCTGATGGTGGCCACATGTAAAGCCGCCAATTAAATACCGCCATAACGGGATTTTTTCTACCAGGTCATTCTGAAACGGGACCGCATAAATTCGAAGGCACAAACTAGCATAGAGAGGAATGCCAGAGTTCGTACTGCATTATAAATAGTGCGAAGTTGAGAGAGCTGCCGTGGAGCAATAACTGAAAGTGACACCTGGCACTGCACACAGACAGAAGTTCCATTAAAATCAGAACGCGTCCTAGATAAAGTTATGAAAACGACCATCATCGAACATAGAAGAAACAATGCCCCCTCAGGTAGTAGGATTGTACAGCCCGCAGAAAACATGAAAGAATACATTAAAACCCTTACTGAGAGCATAGTTTTAGAACACAAAAAACGCAAATGATTTAAATCATGCACCCACAAGAAGTAAGTCAGACTGAAGGAGCAATTTGAGATTAAGATATATTACTGGTGGAAAGGCCTTAGCRACTGCTTCAGCATCGGCAAGCCACCACTGTTCAGTCTGAAATTCCACTTGTCCGTTTGGTAGAGCAAGAACTAGTGGTCGTATGACAGGCGTCGGAAGGCGATAAGGATTCGAAGCTGCAATCAGCAGGCAGTGTTTTTGCTGAGGTACAACTGGCGGTTTGGGTCCTGGACAACACATCTGCTCAAAAGTCATAAACAGGAGAGACAGAMTGCATTGAGTACAGATGCTTGCTCGTAAATAAATCGAGAAGGATTCAAAGCATGAAATCCAGAAGCTCTTCAAACTGAGTATCCTGAGACTAGGATTACAAACGAGGCGCAGCTAATATTCGTAAGAACGTACACTAGAAAAGGTCAAATAACAACTTCAAATAGAAGAACTTGAGATAAAGCGTTAGGTTCAAGCACTAATACTGATGATACATCAGGCACTGATACCATACGAGAGGGCGTCAGTGTCTTTACCATAAGAGCCTCAGCCAAAGCCTCAGCAATAGCACCATCACCAAAGCCACCACCTTCAAAACTCAGCGAGGCCAACCAATTGAAGAAGACATCCATACTCGACGTCCACCCGCTTTGTCGATACAGAAAAGCTACCAACCCATGAGTAAACAGATCATCCATCAAGAAATCAAGGGAAACTCCAAATCTATTTATTAGGGCAGCTACTTGTTTGATTTTGATTGTCTGTGATCACACTGTCTATCTTTGCAACCATGGGTCAAAGGTCGGTGCTTTTGATACCCTAGATAACTTGAAAATGAGGGAAGGTTCACGATGTGGTTTCACAGTATTTAGAATTTCGAAGTATTTTCATCATCGTAAATTAAAGGAATAGGAAAAGTTAAATAAACAAGGAAAAGATTAAATCATGGATCGGGCAGCCGTACTCGTGCCGCCGTAGCTTTGTCAACGGCACGGGCCAAACTAGTTGACTATTACGGTGAAACCATCGCAAACAGAGACTAACAAACAAGTCAAGGAAATACCAGAATGTTGTCCATGGGTGTTGAAGACTACCAATGCCATTTCTCCAGCATTTTTCTGCACATAGTAACAAAATTGCTTAATACGGGTAGTTCTAATAGGGATTAACTGATCACAGACACCTGGAATAAAAAACCCCACACTTCAAACAACAATTTGAGATAAAAAGAATGGATGCGAAGAAGAGCTTGTGAGCTAAGTGTATTCTAACATTGCTTGCCCCACACTTCGAACAACGATCCAACACCTGTAATACTCCAAGTTGGATTGTGTATTTTTAGTTGTTGGTGAATCTGTTCTTTGCAAAATTCCTCAAAAGAGGGGTCACACCTACTTCACCTGAATCTGCTGCGCATTGGCTCCTATTTTTTCGCATTGACTTTTCATCCTTCGAAGAAATTTGCCCCCGTGAAGAAAATGCAACTATCATGTTATATAATACGGAATAGCAAAGCAGAGGCATCTATTTCCAAAGAGAATAAGCAAGAAAGTGGACCCATATCTTCCAATACCACAAGTCAAGATTGGATTTTTTACAATTATAGATGGCTTTGAAAAAGAAAATTTTTAAGGTACTAAAAGAAAGATATAAATAATATCAAAGTTATCAAAGTTTGATTCAAAGTTATCAAAGTTTGATTCTAATGAATACTCCAAACTATTTTCTTCATTCATGATTGTACATGACTTGTACATTTTGCAAATTCTTAATGTAAATGTTTCAAGGATTGGTTTAGGGTTTAGTATAGGAAATGAGAGCCTCCACCTTAAGTTGTAAGTTAGGTTGTCCTTTCATACCTATACCAAAGAAATATGTCAAAAAATAATTGCTAAACTTAGATTGTATGATTTTATGAACAAAATCAAGGATTGAGGAATTATGGTTGAATGTGAAGTTGATACAATTTAGTAATTGACTTTGACTTGCAATAGCTTGGAGTATTACAATTTTGAGACCTACTATATATTTTAGTACTAAATTGCACTTGAAGGCCTATAATATAAGGTAAGTACATTCAAATCTGACACACTAAGAAAAGCAACACTATCTAATTGTGACCTATATTAAGGTGCATCAAATGTACAACACCACTACGTAATGTTGTTTTAGAGAATATTGTTGGTTTTAGGTGCACAAACTTATCATTGGAAAGTTACTGTCATGAACTTTCTAAAAATATATCATGTGCTCAATTTAAATAAAATTCTACTTGTAATGCTATGTTGAAGAATTGACAATTTCATATTGTGAAAATTCGTACACTTGAGATTCCTTTGACAACAAGGCACTTATGTACTTGTTCTTCCTATTCACATTAAGTGAACAAGGATTTGATAATTGGCAATGTTYGCAAAATTGAAGCATTTCCAACGCTAATAATTGCCTTAGACTTTTGACAACTTTGCCTACATATAGAAGTTTTTAATATTGAAAAAATAATTCCCAAAGTCGGAAGCAAAGCTACAAGATTTTCCTAGAGTTATAGGCCATTATTTCCACATGAAAATAAATTTAATAATTTGCCTCTTGTATTGTAGTATATTTTTCTATAT
Source organism: Pleurozium schreberi (assembly GCA_006891605.1). Lineage (NCBI taxonomy): Eukaryota > Viridiplantae > Streptophyta > Bryopsida > Hypnales > Hylocomiaceae > Pleurozium > Pleurozium schreberi. The sequence continues at coordinate 154,224 of VACF01001984.1, forward strand.
TTATAAACTAAACTTTTTTTAGTAATTTGAGATATTTGATTCCAAATCTAAATTCAAATTTCCAAATTTAATAATTGGTGATAAACAATATATTCATGAAAACTCCCTCGGGTGAAATTTGGAACAAAACTTAGAATTAATTTTTATCCTAAGGGAGTTTTCATGAATATAAACCCTACCTAACTTGTCATACTAGTATTAACGGTTCCATTCCAAACTCCTTGTTGATTCTAAATCTATACAAGAAGCATTGCATTGACAAAAGCTATGAAGAAGTTTGAGTCAAACCTTAGTTAAAAAGTGAGTCATAGCCTTTCATAGCCTTTCATAGCATTTACTTGAGTTTTCTCTATACTTGAATTTTCAAAGATATCAACCATTGTAAACTAATGGGATGTATTTCACTTTATTTCTCATGCAACTTTCAAAGTTGAATAAAATCATGATCAACTTCCGACCTCCATATCTATATTGATAAATAAAAATTAAATCCATAGGGTCTAACAAGTCTAGAATGGTGGAATGTGCTCCATTGATTACCATATAGAAGTACTATAAGAGATCAAACCAAAAACACACAAGAAACTAGAGTTAGACTTAAAGGACTTAGAGGGGAAAAACATGTGTAACTTCTTACAACTTCTCAAACCCCTAAAATTCCATTCCATTGCAATTCCTGGTTTCAAATACGTTGGACTGGATGGCATGTCAAAGATATGTTACAAACATCTCCCTAATTCTGCACTTCTCAACAGGTTTTGTAGCTCAGAGCCTTCAAGACCTGTACTCTGTCTTGAGTAGAGCTGACTTCAAAAGAACTCGACTGGGAACCATATTTCTTCGCCCAGAGTTCCTKCTTATGTTCTACGGTTTTCAGTCAGGAAATCAAGTGAGATTTCAACCCTTAAAAYAGATTCTAAATTGTGGACTTTCGGACTACAACGCTACATTTGTCGACCGTATCTTGGATAACCAACTTCTGCAAAGTTTGAAATATCATAATCACCAAATCCTGTCGATTGACCTAAATCTTGCTCAGAGATAAGCCCGATTCATTAAGAACATGTTATAAAACTTAGTCTCAGTCTATGAGGCTTCAGGAGTAAGCTTGGTTAGAGTCACTCCCACACCTAGCAGGTCACCGTAATGAAAACTGTCTAAGATTTAAAAAACGGTACTATTATCCGCCACAAGAATTTTTGAATACCAGCAAGGCATTAGTAGTATCCTCTCACAACTGGAATGTGGTGCAACCACAAACGTATCCCAATTCCAACGGGTCAAAGAATGGCCAATAAAGGTCCATTTGAACGAAAATCCTAGAGGGGAAGGTTAATCAGCAGGCATCTAAGTGAAATGGAGGAACCATTGTAGATTCGATGTGAGCAATTTAGATCTCAGCACGCGCATAAGCAAAACTCTTTCATCTCATCGATATCCAAAATTACAATGCAAGTGTCCATCGACAAGATGTTCAATTACATCTGCTGACATACACTCTAGTTTCAGAGACATCAGGTTGACATTATCACCACAAATGCAAGAGCTCCATACGAGGTCGGCTCTAGAGCAAACCCTCACGATTCAGGGTTTAAAGCTTGACAAAATTTCCATTAGCATTTTCAACACACTACTAGTAATTCTTGCCACACTGTATTAAACTACCCGCTCCTAAAAAAATTCCAAAGACGGCAGCGCTCCCCAACGTCGTTTGACCAATATATCGCACCTTGAGAATTCCAGGGATCCTCTGCCGGAAGGCATCGTAAGTGCCGTAGACTGCCCCAACAGCGCCCCCAACGGCTCCTCCAACTCCAACGCCAGCCACTACACGCGTCAAGCAATCGTTCCTCGCCATCGCGCCTTGCTTCCAAGAATCCGAGGACGCAAGCTCCACCGCCAATCCTCTGTCACAACTTTCCTCCGAAATAAGCCTCAACCTCAAATTTTCAGAAAACTACAGATTCCACGACAAAAAAATCATCCGAATTCACAACCTCATCGTACTGAAAGCTCACTACCACCAGCCACATTCAAAGCCCCCAAACCCCAAACAAAAACACRAAAAGAAAAAACACCACATTTGGCTCACTTCCGCACCACCTCACACAATCGCAACCTCACTAGCATGTACTCTACACTCCGCGAGGAAAATTATAACAAAATACAACAAGGAAGAGGATAGTCCATCTACCTGACCGATGCAACCAAACGATGGCGAGGACACAAGCAATCAGCTCAGAAAACAAGAGAAGACCATGCTCAAAGTCACCAAACCCTAAGTGATAGGATGACGCGGACAAGTCCTCGACTGCCATGTCAGWTATAAGTGACGTGGATATGTCCATCTTCCACGTCACATTGATAAATATGACGTGGATTTCTGAGTCATTCATTAGGGTTTGAGGATTCAGATTTCAGAGCTTCTTCCTGTCGGTGTTTCGGAAACTGGAGTTTTAGTTTGGCATGGCGTCTCCGGGTTGGGAGATTTGCAGCTCCTGGACGGCAGACGATGGAGCCGAATCGTTCCTGGCGGACTTTGTGACGGTTCGTGACGTTCGTAGCAACGATGATACTGACGTTCTGGAGATTTCGCGCATTCGTCTTGTCCCTGGTCCGGAGAAACAGTCGTGCGAGATCACAGGTAGACTTCCGTGATTTAGATCTTTGGCTGATAATATTTTAGGTCTTCTTTCGCAATGGAATGCTCCGGGAGTCATGTGTAGAATTAGAGGTGTGAGGGACGAGATGCGATCGTAAGTACCCCCGATCTTCGATTCTTTTGTTGTGGCAAGACATTAGGTCGGGAATCCATTCGTGTGAATTTGAGTTCCTTCTCTTGTTCGAATGAATTTTTTGGGGTAATTTTCTTTTAGAATTTCAACTCAATTCTTCATTGCAAAATCTTTGAAATTTATATATAATTAATGTGAAAAATGAAATTATGGTTTATTACTTATCCAATAAGAAAACTACATTTTGATATAGTAAATGTATTCAATTATTCATTTATTTGAAAAAAATGAAACCATTTCAAGGAGAGGCAAGAGAAAAAGGAAATAATTCCAAACCATAAGGTTATGTATAAAGTATGACTTTGGGTTGATTCAATCAATTAAAACATAAAAATATATGCAATACCAAAATCTAAAGAATAATAACAGAAAGGTATCAAGTAAAGTTTTTAGATGCAAATAATCCAAATTAATATTGTCCACACTTTTGAAGTTGCTTGTGAAATATTGTCAACTGTCAAAAGTGGTATGAAATTCTAATTTTGCACCTTAAATAATCACCATGGCATTATTGCTCTTTACTTTGCTAGTTACAATCAAATTGTAAATTTTTTTGAAATCCTAAATGTATTATCAAACTAATAAAATGATAAAATTAGACAATTAGTGATATTTTCTCCCTCTATATACATATTTTTAAGTTCAATAATTTTTTATTGATGAATATTAAGTGCACTATGTGTAAAGAGTCGCTTAGACAAGGCTTGGCCACGGAGTTATGAGGCCATATGACTAAATGATATGATAAGCTATCATCCACCTTAAGCTAGATGATAGTATAGATACATTTAATTTAATCTATAATCCATCTTGTAGGTTGTATTCCATGATYAATAATTTARACTTTTTTTCCAATGGATTTGATTATARAGTGCTTCTATGTTTGTTTGTTTTTAATTTGGTTGTGATATAGTCATTGACATTGATTACCAAAAGAAACACACAACATATTGACATTATGTTCCTTCAAAAAATATTGTCATCAAGGCGATTGAAAGGGTTGAAATTTGGCTATTTGTTTGAGTAAATGGGGTTCAAATTAGAGTGAGTATCTAATTRAGTATCCATCAATATTAGGTTGGATTATTGAAAGTTGATAAGTAAACCTTGTGCAAAAGAATTTGAAATTGTTAAATTTGAATTAAAAAAGTAAATCCAATACGTTCTTATTAAAGAAGATGCTATGATACCTTCAAAATAAGATGTTCTATAATTTTTGAAATACTAATCCAAAAGGAKTTAATGATCAATTTACTTTCTCCCATATAAAAAAATATAATCTATGAAAAATGATTTTTTTTATTTTATTATTTTTATTGTTTTTATTTTCTTGACTATTTTGAACTTCAAATGGTTTAACTTTTGTTTCCAAGCACAAATTAAAATAAAATATATTTATAACAAACGAATATGTTATATTGTCTAACCTGTCTTGGAAAGAAATTTCAAAAAAGTACCTTGAAAATTGAGATTGTAGGAACCAAACCTAACCTTCAATTGTCCCCCAAGGACTAATGGACTGTTAATTAATCAAAATGGAATGAATCTAAGGTTTGGTCAATCCATCCAATTGAATTGAAAAATTAGTGAAATTTTCATAATTTTGTGAAAAAATGTCCAAATTGGTGGTGCTTAGTGGGATTCACTTGTCAAGGCAAATTGGCTACATGCTTAAAAAATTTCAAATCGTTTGGAAATTGGAATTGTACAACATTGATTTAGGAAAAAAATAGGAAGTAAGAAAAAGTAGAGAATGATTCAAAATATTAAAGTGTTAAAAATTTATATATGAAATTCTAAAACACCAATCCTAGTGGTTGTAATGTTGTAAACAATTTATACCATTTTTTTTTCAAAAACATTGAAAATTGAGTTAAGTAAAGGAATTCAAAGTTTACCTTAGAGTAGAGATTCCATAAGGCTACCCACAAACTAAAACTCCTCATAACTTTCATCTCATTAATGAAAATGTAATGATCTAAAGCTCTCCACATATATATAAATCTTAAGAACCACTTTCAAATTTTTATTTTTCAAGAAAGTGATTTTTGAAGAAATTTTTTAATTGCCCTGCTAGCCAAGCATTGATAACTACTGATTTCATACAATATTTTTTAATTATGTAGTAAAAAGTTATGAGAATTATTGTGTTTTCAAGATACTTCTCGTCCACATGTTGTGTGAAAATTTCAAAGAAAACAAAAAACTCCACTCATAATAAGCTGCCCAAAATCTCCATGTTGACAAAAAAACGTCGTCAGTGTGGGATCTTTTTTATAGCTAACAATGATATATAAGTAAATGTATGGTTTTTTTATATTCAATGGAAAAATTGGCAACTGATTTGGACCTTGATTATAGGATTCACAATGAAGAAGTAATAGGATATATAAAATTGCAATTTGTCTACCAATTTTGTAGGTACTTTATTACATAAAAAATATGCAAATTCCAAAAAATCATGAACTGTTAGGTCTTTACAGGTTAAGGCCATTTTTCTTCTTGATACATAGCAATTAAAAACTATAATTTCGGTTCACAATCCCAAATTTGCTAAGAAGTTAAATATTCTTTAGGTCTATAAACTAGACATTCAATCTTYTTCTAATACCTTTTTTTCATCTTCTTGAATTATACCACTATCACCATGAATATCGCAATTCTTCATAGTAGATACATCAATAGTAACACCATGAATGTCACACCTTTGTCCTTCGTCTACAAATATGATCTCACAAGGTACACAATTCTCATTTTCTAATAGATCTTGTGTACCTTTGGCTGCAATTGAAGTTGAAAGATTATAAAAAAAAGTTTAAATATTTCAATGAATAACATAGATACAAAAATACAAAAATATAAAAATATAGATATTGGATTAGAATTAATACACAAATAAATCATTTGGACCTTCATATCTATAAGATAGAATGTGTATTACATTCTGGACATTAAAAAAATACATTGAAAAAAATTACCATTAGTTTGGTGCCGTTGGCGCTTTGATTTTCTTCGACGTGGAATTGGGGGCCTTGGATCATCGACGTAAGCAGGACCTAAAAATAACAACTTTCGTATTGCTATGGCACTTGCAATTTTATCTTTAACATCATATTGTGGCATTTTTTCTAAGATTGATTTGTAAATTACAAGAGGTTCCAATTCTTCAATAGCTACATCAATACAAACCACATCATAGTTTTGAATCYCTRTAGTAAATKTACTACWACTATTTGTAAAATTTAAACTTATTAYTCAAGTRGAGATGTAGTTWTACTCCACGACATAGATTATTAAATAACATTTGATCCAATCTTATTTTCTATTGTATAGCATAAAAAATAATTGCAAACTAATATCTACTAGTAGCCAAACTAAAAGCTAAAATTTTGGAAAATACACCCCTTTATTTGACATTTTGGAGAAATCTCGGGTGATTGCAAGAAACACTTGTTCTATTTTTTGTCCCTTAGCCCTTGGATAGGTGGTTTTTTTATCATCAATTTTTCTTCTATTTTTTTGGTTGGTCTAAAACTTGGAATGAAGGTACATGAAATAGTTTTAGACATTGGGTACTTTTTTGAGATTTTTTGAAACCATTTTACTATTTTTAACATGACCTGATTGGTTGTCTACTTTGGCCAATTTTGGAGGGGTTTAGTCCTATTTTTGACCCAAATGTGAAAATTCAAAGTCACAAATTGGACATGCTAGAGGTCTACTAACATTACAAGGATTCAATGGGTTTTTATAAAAATAGAAACATGTTGGTTGCATACATGGGGCCAAAGTGACTTTCTTTTGCACAAAGGCTACAAAGAAGGGAAAATATCCTATGTGAATTCATTAGTGCAATGCAAGTGCAATATTTTCTAGCAAAAAAAAGAAATTGATAAGTTTTTAATTTTTTTTGAATTACTAAAAAGTCAATGGTCCCCTCTTCTACAGACCCCTTTTTTACTATTTTTTGCTTCCAATGGCTTATGTAGTACTCCGTAATTTGCAACAACCTATAGCACCGCATAGTACTGCACGCTACCAACACATAGTACTAGAAGCAGTATCTATAGTATTGCCTGTTGTACAACCAAACATTGTGTTTTTGAGCCAAAAATGTGAAGTGTTTCTCGCAATTGCCCACATTTGGTTTTCTAACRCAACCCAAGTGTCTCCCAAAGGGAAGTAAAGGGGCCATAACATTAGTGTTAAAGGTAGTCATAACATTAGCGTTGAAGTAGATGACGTACTCAAAATTGAAAAAAAAAAAAAAAAATCTTTAAATTATCTTTACGAGAATAACATCAAAGTAAAGACTTTTTATTAATACAATTGTTTCCAAGTTCTTGTGGATTTGACTTATATTTATACCATATGGATCTTGAAAATAAGATGTTGTAAATATTTGAAAAAAACTTAAATGGTTTATGTCAAGCTTCACTTGCATTAAATAAAGTAAGATCTTAAAAATGAGTTCAAAAAATAAATAGAATTAAATAATGGAAGTGACAAAATTTCATGGTGCATATTAATTTAAATGCAGTATAAAAGGTAAAATATTGAAGACTGCTAATTTCAAAAGAAAAAATTGAATTTCAAGAGAAAAAATTGGGTAACTAATTAAAAATATATAATAAATACTATGATAAATCAAACTATATAGACATAATGTATACATTAACACTCACAACTTTGCATTGTTTACATATTAAAGCTTAGTCATTCATCCAACATTATATTACACATTGTTATATACATATATCATATTAGCTTTAATCCTCTAAAGATAGAAAGACATATTGTGTTTTCTCTCCTYCAAAAAATAACAATTACATATGTCTATGTTAAACAAAGTGACCTTGGAACACGTAGATGTGGATTATTCTTAGGATTTTCGTACTATATAGTTGTTAATGAAGTGACAACATTAGCATTGAAGTAATAGATGTTTATGAGAAAGAAATTGTTTTATTAACATTTAATAGTCTTTATTTCTACAACAAGGGAAACAACTATAAATAAAAAGATGTAGACTACTTAAAAATAATTGTGATTTAAACCTAATGTCTAAATTTTTTGGGTGATATTCTTCAACTTCTTCCTTTAGTTGGCTAGAGTTTGATGCAAGGATTGAGATATCTTGTATTGTAGGTGCATAAACGGAATTTCATGAATGAAAATTTGGAATGGCTCATGTAATAAATCTTTCCAATCATCATTGTCTAAATCATATATAATTTTGAATTGATAGGCTTGAAAGGATGATAATTTGTTAGGAATAACTGGCTTCAACATTTTTTGTGGCACTATCATCAGTTATGTACTATCTAATGTATTGTATTGTATGTTGTAAACATCAAATAAGTATTTGCAATGGCTAGTACATGGGGCTTTTGAGTATTTATCCAAATATAGTTCCGATGCTCGCAGACAGCTTATGTCAYGGAATGAGCCCAGATAGCCAGGGTCAACATAAATGAAGAGACCATGGTGATCAACAATAACAACATTGTTCATGCAATACATCTTCTTTCTACCATTGAACCACCGACCATGCTCTGGATTCTTCCATGGCTTCCGAATCTTTACCAAGATACTATCAATTATCCCAATGCATCCTGGAAATCTAGGCACCATGGATGCTAAGGCTTGCCTCTCCTCTGCATTAGGCCACTTGATCTCATCTCTCAAAGCCCAATTAATGGAACTGGCAATAAAAATCTGATCATCTATAACAGACGATTTAGACCAATTCCATAGAAAACTTGGCAATGCAGTAATAGGATCATGCTTCATGTATAATAGAAAGCCAAGTAGTCGTTGTTCCGGACTCAATTTAGATGGACGCCCTAGTAAGATACAAACGTCACCTGTAGATCGTGCATGTATACTGATAATAGGACAAACAATCTCACAGAGATCATCAAATTCTTGAATCGAGAAGTTGGTTAGAACCTTGAATAGGCTTGGAGTGGATCTTAAAGATCGCAACACATCACGGACACCTTGGTGAGGATTCACTGAATCTTGTCCACCATCCTCCCATTCATTACTGTGGAAAAACTCAAGTGTGTTCTGCGTTGCTATTTGAATGGCTAACAATGCTTAATCCTCATCACTCTTTGACGAGGAAGAAGATGAATTCGAGGAGCTGGAGTTGCTCTCCATTCCCACCCCAATAAATCAAAGCAGAAACAAAAATGTACGCTGAAAATTCGGTAATTGAGATTTGCAAGCGACAACAGTGACACCCTAAATCCAAATACCCTAACCTGATGCAAGGATGAGCAAATTTAAGGAGCCCTCGACAATCACAGGTGCATGCTGCTCGAAAGCACGGAGGAATTTCCTGTGACACCTCCAGTACTTGGAACCCTAATTGTCGTCGCTACCACGCCGAGAAAGCAACAGTGCAGCAGCCGGGCGGGATCACAAGCAGGAGACGAAGTGCGACAGCTGGTCTAGTAGAGTGGACGGGTATCTCCTGGGTATCACAAAAAAGTTGCAAGTTCGACTGGAGTTTGGAAACTCCAGATGACTTTCCGGTTCCACTCTTTACCCTCAGTTTTTTGGAAAAGTTCTGTCCAAACTAGAGAGGACTTTACGAATAACTCTAATGGATTTCAAACTTTTTTGTAGAGTAGAGATCCTATAACTACCCGCAAACTACTCCAAACTAAAACTCCTCATTACTTTTGACTCAACTATCAAAATAGAGTGATTTAAAGCTTTCCATGTATATATAGATTTAGAGAACCAATTTCAAATTTTAATTTTTTTAAAAGTGATTTTTCAAGAAGTTTTTTTTGCTGCCCGAGCTGCCCGCCGAGCAATGAAAACAACATATCATACCATAACTTTTTAATCATGTATTCAAAAGTTATGAAAATTGTTGTGCCTTAAAGCTACTCCTTGGGCTCATGTTGTGTGAAAATTTCAAAGAAAGCAAAGGAAAACTCCAGTCGTAGTGAGCTGCCCAAAAAAATCTATAATCCCAAAAAACATGCCTTGGGACTTTGGAGGTTAATACCCCTATTTGATATAGTATACCACACAACGGATGGCCATGGGTTCAATTAGTCCTTTTGCGGAGAGTGCAAGCAAAAATTTCGAGAAGTTTGTTCTACAAAAATTACATAGACAAAGAAGTTGGCTAAATAAGGTAGAAACATCCAAAAGTGTCCTTATTTTCATTCTAGACTATCACTAAATAAGTTCCTAAACTTTAGTTAATGTGTCTTCCAAATGCTTAACTTTGATTTGTTGACGCATTTCTTGCATTTGAAGGACATATACCTAACTTTGATTTGCTAAGTGCTAATTATTGTAGATTTCAATTTAGGGTCCATCTATGTGACAGTTTTAGAGGTCTAGGGAGCTGACACTTTGAAAAAACATAGAAATTACATACCAAATCTGAAGAATCTAATTTTTTTTTAATATCCGTGATTCTCACTTGTTAATACTATAAAAATATTTTTTGTAGGAAAGGAGCCTCCAACTATGTTGAATTGCTTATATTGACGTTTTTGAGTGTTTCCACCATATTTATACTAAGTACAAATCGTAAGATTTACCTTCCAATGCCAAGAAGGATAAATACTAAGGTAAGAGGTCCTAAAATGGAGCAAGTTCTAAAACCAATCAGACTAGACTCTGGAGGTACATTTTTCACTCTCCAATGTACAAGCAATCTACATTTGAGGAGGTGGTCAGTTTTAGAGCCCATTGAAATGCACTTTTTTGCAACTTCAAAAATTCATAACTAATTCCACAAAGCTCCAAAAAGTATGAAACGACCTGGGATAGATGCCAATTCCACTTTCCTTTCAAGGGAAATTTACTCAAAATTATGGATGAAACTGTTTGAGTACATTTCCAAGTATGGGTGAAACATGTTTGATGCTGATTGCATTCACATTGTCATTCACACTGTCAAGGACAACCCAAAAATAGAAAGTGTACCAACTAAAACTCTTCAGCATGGTACATGTGCTTTTTTTTTCCATTTTTTATGAAGTGCCACAGTGGCAATATAAAATGTAGTATTGGTRCTCCAAATTTTAGTATTCATCCACATAATGGATGGAAAATACTATATTAGCACATGTTTCATGTAATAAGGGGTCGCTTTCCTGATGTGTCTATAATTTTATTTTCATCCACAGTCTGATGATTTCATCCAAGGTTTTCTTTGAATTTGAAATTTTTAGGCAAAAAACTTCAAGACTTTTTGCCATTCTTTAGCCAAATTCTTTTTTTCTAGTGCAATATAGCACCGAAAAGTCAGAAAAAAAATCCCATGATGATGATGATGGTACCTTAGTTATCGTTTATTGATTCGTTATTTTGGTGCTCTCTCAAGTCATGTTGCAAGCTCTAATTTATTAATCGAGAAAGGACGTTGTGGACGTTTAGTGTCCAATGGATGACAGAGTTTCTTTTTGTGGGATAGAATTGGAAGTGTTCATCCTTGAAATTCTGTATGGAAATGGGAGATCTTCTACAGTACTTGAACTTCAAATGAGTTTTTTTTTTTTTTTTTTTTTTTTCTAAATACCAATTATTCCTACGGTTTTAGAAAATGATGATTTCTAGAAGGACCCCAACATCCTACTAGAGGGGATAAAACAAGAAGATATGGATTGAAATTTGTAGAGACGTCAAAACAAAAGCAATTTTTTTGTTTTTTTGCATTTTTTGCATTTTTCATGAAGTGCAAGAGTGGGGATATCATATGTTCTAATGGTGCTAAAAATTTCAATATTCATCCACATTTTGGAGAGAAAACATCACATCAGCTCATATCACATATTCAAAATTACATTTTCATCCACAATCTAGCGATCTCAAGTTTTTTGTAAGCTTGGAGTTTTTTTGGCGATTTCATCCAAGATTTTCCTATCTATGTTCTAAGCACTTGGTGCAGGGTCCATAATTCTGGTGCGAATTGACGACAAACCGCCTCAAAAAACACTGAATAGAAGAGAAATGAGCGGCCCTTCCTCATCGTCTTCATYGTGACCATAATTGCTGCTTCCAAGCACCAGTCCACCCACGCCCTAACTTACACCAAACCATGCAGAGGAAGACCTCGATTGCAGCGGATGCGTACCTTACCTCCCCGGCCACTGCGGAGAGCTACTTACATTCATAAAATCCACCTACCGTGATTGTGGTCGATACAAACTCTTTCGAATTTCAAGACAAACAAACAGATCGATTCAGCCCATTCAATTGGCTTCACGAAATTCAATTCCGCTACGATTGCTTTCATATAGTTCTAGAATGACAATCGGGCACGGAATCCGTCACAACAGTTGAGCTAGATTGCAATGAAATGAACTCTGCTCAACCAAATTTCAGGTTCGCCAACTTATTGCCGAAACCAAACCACTGTACCTGCGCTACTACATTGAGGTTCAAAGACCCCGAGATTGAACGCCAAATATAACCCGCTCGCTCGCTCACTTCACAGTCAAATTCCTCAAACACCAATGAAACGAATTTCAGGCTCCTAAAAATTCCTGCAAATGAATCAACAGATAGCGATCGTGCAAATCAGAAGCCTAATCTCGATCCGTCAATCCTCGATCGATCTCATCCCTAATCCTCAAACCCTACAGAAGCCTCATCTCCAATYGCCGCTCACTCCGCAACCAAATTTCTCAAATACTAATACCATCTTCGAAACTGAAATTCATCATCACCAGATAGCGCTCCTGCAAATGTAATCAAAATCCGAAAACCTTCGTAGATCACTCACCAACACCAAGTGTGCGCAAGAGATGGGAATTCCATGGGGGATGAGAGATTCGTGTGCGCAATTTGCAACTTCCCTGATGTTCCCCGACGTTCAAGCGTTCCCCGATGCGCACGTTCCCCGATGTCCGCCGAAGTTCCCCTGAAAGGGCCAGTCAAAAATAGGAAGAGAATGGGAAAAAGATGACGACGGCGAAGACGACAGAGAATCTGCAAACCCAAGTGAAGTTCCTTCTCTCACTCTTCCCCACTTTCCCTTTGCCAAGTCCTGCACGCCATCATCACTCCTTGCGCYTGCCCCACCTTCCTCGCACTCGCCTTCTCCAATTTTCCTTCAGCACTTCCTCCTCACCGTCGGTTTCCTTCCCCAACTTCCGATCGTCGCCACCCAAGTCCTCGATCAATCTCTCACTTGCGGAGATTCTCTACATTCAGGTGCTACTACAATTTTTTGCTGGAACGCCCTGTGTCCCTTTTCTTGGATGAAGTCTTTGTTTCTGGGTTGTGTTCATGTGAGTTGTGGGGCTTTCTTGCTTGTGGTGATTTTTGCTGATGGAGTGGGATTGATGATTTCTCACTCGGATAAGTTACTGTACCCGTTTCTAATTTCAGTCGACCTCTCCCTCCTTACCGTCAATTTTCTTTCCTAACTTCCCATTCACGTTACTCAAGTCCTTGATCAATCTCTCACTTGCGCAGATTGCCCACATTTAGGTGCCACTGCAATCGCCTTGTGTCCCGTTCTGGTTTGTGTTCTGGTTTGTTGCTAGAGGTTGCATGTGTCGTGGTTTTTCCGAAGTTGTGGTGATTTGTGCTGATGGAGTTGAATTGACAATGCAGAGGGTGCACCGATTTGGTGCTGTTGTGAGAGGAGATGAGGCGCTCGCAGATCCCGATCGTGGTGGGGGTGGTGGGCGGCGTATTCCTGCTATGGCTGTCCATTTGTCCATCCGACGGCATCTCCGACAAGCCGCCAGCGTTTGCGTGGCTCACGAGCTCCCTCAAGTCGCAGGCGCAGATTACGCCGGGCTCGGTGACTTCCAGGATCATGGGCTTGCTGGGCTTGCCGACGGCTGGCTTTCGGCCTGGTACCGCCACCCATATCAACGAGTACACGGACATGCACGGTAGGCTTGTTCTTTTGCATGCAGTGAGATTGATTGTTGCTGCGTGTTTTAATTCTGTGTAGGTTCGTTTCTGCAGAGGTCACATGCAAGCACTGGAGGTGAAGAATTTGGATGTATCTCTTAATCTCGCCCTTCTTTAGCGTTATGCTGCCCTTCATCTTAACTTTTGAAGCCTCTCTGTGAAATTTCAAAGAGTTTGGCTTTTTCCAGGGACTCGTCTGCAGGAACCTGAAATATTTGCTGGTCCTAGTTTTCAGAGCGCTTTATTGTCACAATTATGACGAATTTGACCATACTTTTTAATTGAGCATGATTGAGGAGGATGCTACTATTGAGGTTATGTCTGGTAGCGTGATTGCAGCACAACCTCGTTCTGGAGATAATATGCTCACGTGACTGTACTTGAGGCTCTACTTTCACGTTAGCTAGTTTATTGAGATTAGCATTTTGAGGGAGCACCTTGGGATCAACAAGAGAAAACAGGGCGTTCAGAGGCGCCATGTAGTTGCTTGAATTAACGACCTTGAGAAGATCAAAATGGTTATAGATTTGGCTGCGGTTATTTTTTTTCATTTTATTTTCATGTTCAGTGTTTGGGTTGTGCTGAAATATTGTGTGGCGTGTGTGAATCTCCAGTTCGTCCAAATGTGTTGTCTAAGCAACCGCATGAGTATTTACGCCTGGAGGATTTACCCAAGGCCTGGGACTGGCGGAACGTGAATGGTAAACTTGTGGTTCCCTGCTCAGTCTCTACATCATTTTCTACTTGGACGGTCATTTAGTTCTTTTCTGGCTCTTTTTGAAGATTAAGAAATTCTGTTTGATACCTCAAAATTATTTGAGTATGTAGAGATTGCTTGTGATGATCTTGACAGGGACGAGCTATGCAACTCGCGAACTGAATCAGCATATCCCAGTCTATTGCGGTACAGTGCTTAACCTCGATCTCGTTAGGGATTTCTCAAGTTTTTTTTGCTGCCAGTACTGGGAAATTTGCAAGAAATTGCTAGAGCAAAATTAGTTGCAAAGTTTATGCTATTTGTGCATGTGACATGTTATCTGATTTGATGAGAGCTACTGGACTTCGTGAAAGAGGGGTTTGATGAAATGTCAACGGATTAAAACTTTCTGTTTAGAATCAGTAGTCACATTTAACAACCCATTCTGTGAATAGACCACCCTGAAATAGCTCTGGACTCATGTCATGGTTTGAAAACTGGACCTCTTTTATCTGACTGCCGGGGGTCACATAAAATTGATTAGGACATAGCTTAAATGTGTAATTAGAGTGCTACGTTCAATGCTAGTGTGAGAATTGTAGGATCTTCTAGAAGGTTATTTTTGAGAAGGTCATATTAAAGAGTGAAGTGTCGGGTGGGATTGGACATCAGGATCCTGCTGGGCGCATGCTGCTTTGAGTTCTTTGGCAGACCGTCACAAGATAGTGCGCAAGGCTCAATGGCCTGATATTCAGTACTCCGTGCAAGTGTAAGCACTCTTTTATWCTAAATYTGACAYAAGTATGTCTTAAGTTTCTTGAACGTGACGACTGCAGGATGAAGGTAGCGTGTGATAGAATAGACAAGTACTTTTTGTGCCCTGAATATGCAGTCTTAGGCAAAAATCTTGACCATCAGAGCATGTTTTAATATTTTTTGGAAGTCAAGGTAAGGSTAATTCGTTYGCCCAAGAATGTACTCCAAGGGTACATTCTCAKTGGCTATGCATCTCCTGCAAGGGCWTRACTGATTGAAATTTTGAACAGAGTACTGAACTGTGCTACCGAATCTGCGGGAAGCTGCTACGGTGGTGATCCTATGGGTGTGTTCCAATTCATGCATGAGCGTGGCCTTCCCGAAGAGACTTGCCAGGTGAAATGCCATTTTCAACTCTGACGTAGTCTCAAGCTGACCATCACACCAACTCGTGACTCTTAATTAATATTTTGATTTGCAATAAGTAAACTCACGTTAGTTTCGTGTTGCAGTTGTATCGAGCAAGAGACGACGAATGCACACCTATCAATATCTGTCGCAACTGTGTACCACCAGTTGGGAACGCGGATAGCTGCACTGCTGTTACTGACTATCCCGTTCACTATGTGGCCGAGTATGGTCGAGTATCTGGGGAACTGAACATGGTAAGACAAACCCCATTTACACACGCTATATAGGGGAGCATGTGTTTGAAGCTCATAGACTTTTGCTTGCACGTGGCACTACATATTCCTCACTTGTTGCTGTGACTAGTAATAGGATTTTAATTGTATTTAGAGCGCCAAAACTTTTAGAGATTTAAGTGCTTTACGCTCTTAATAATAAGTAGGAATGGTATAGATTTGGGTTTCAATCACTTGATTGAAGCTATGCCAATTTCACTGAAATTCTGTCATTTTAACGAATATGAGGTCTATTGGTGATGCTTGGCAGATGGCGGAGATTTATGAAAGGGGCCCGATTGCATGCTCAATTGACTCCACACTGCTTCATTCCTACACTGGTGGAATTCTTATTAACACGTAAGAAGTACTCCTGTTATAGTACCCACCTTTTTGTTTCCGGAATAAGTTTGTGTTTCTGTTTTAGCGGCGCTGAACGGATATGGCCATCTTTCAAAGCGTCAAAATTTGTGACGTCAAGAAGAGAGAGATCCAAGAACTAAGACCTGGTATCGATTTGAGGTTCCGGGCGGCAGTTTCTTAAAGTCTCATCATTTTTAACGAGAATGATGATAGTAACTACAGATGCTAGTCACTCGTAACATTTTYCGTATTTYGAATGTGGCAGGGATGAAGCACATCATGACCACGTAGTCAGCGTTGCAGGGTGGGGTGAAGAGAATGACATCAAGTACTGGATCATCCGTAATTCTTGGGTATGATAGCTGATCCACCCCCCTTCAATTCTCTGTAGATGTCGAGATTGTGCTAGTGCTGACATATTTAGGAGGAAGGTCTCATTCTTTTGGCAAATCTGGAGTTCACAACATGCTTGTTTCAGTTCCTCAAAGACACAAAACTGTGCTCAGATCCTGTCACTTAGATTTAGATTCATTCTCCATAAAACTAGTGCTAGAATCTAGCTTTCTGGGTTGTTGCATTTGAACAGCAACCTCCTCTTCCATTTAAAATTTTTCCTGAAACAAATCATTCTTTGTTAGCAACGACTTAACAACTGTGACACGTACACTGACAGAGCCTTCTTCGTTGGTTTTGTGATTTCAGGGGACGTACTGGGGTGAAGAGGGATGGTTCCGTCTGATAAGAGGTGTTGACTCATTGAACATCGAGGAGATTTGCTCATGGGCTGTACCCAAGGATGCAGGCGTGTGTTGGTCTGCACAAGGAACGGTGAAATGCTGAAACAACATGCCGATTGATGGAGACTTTTGAAATGCAACGGAAGGAGCCGTCCATGCAACGTTTTGTGAAACACCCGTGTGTGTGTGTCTGTGTGTCTCTCTCTGTGTGTGTGTGTGTGTGTATGGTGGTACTAATTAGCAGATTACAAGCTGCCATATTACTTGGTGACCTCCGCCAAACGTATGAGCTCTCGTACTGTGACTGGGAACGCTATTGAGCACTTTGCCTTACATAGTCTTGATTTGATACTATGAAAACAATTGAAGTCTCTTTTTGTCCTTTTTGTTTCTGATCCATTATTCGCGCGAGGCCACTTGTGGTTACTGGCTTTGTAACCCTTTCCTCGGTATTAAAATTTCGTTTCAAAAATATATACAAAAAACGAATTGAAATTATTTTGTGAACAGTGATTTTATCTTTGAAATGGTAGTTGGAATTCGGTTCGTTGTGGTTAACTGGTTTTCTAGCCCTCTTTGGAGTCACTGGAGTGCGATTGGAGCAAGTTGATACTCGGTCCTATTGAATGTAATGCGCTTCTGATTACCGTATGTCCTCATGAGTCCTGTACATGTACTGTACTGTATTGTACAATCTTGTATCTTGGTGTATGATTCAAAGCTCAGACAGGGAAGAGGAAGGTAAGGTGGGTATCCCCCAAACCGCAATTTTATGCTATTGTTTACTGTTATTAGACTAGTCAAGTTCTTATATTTTGTTGTTGGGTAGTAAAAGGAGGTCCCAATCCACCAAAGAACGCAACATTTGGATTCCCTATGCAAAAGTTATGAAAGGTCAAAGTTTTCCTACTCAGTGGCCAAGTGTTATGACTCAAGTATAGGAAGAGAAGGAGCACACCATTCTTAGCGAGATTCTTAGTCATGCTAGTAGAAGTCACTTAAAGTCAAGGATCATAATAGACTTTAAATTGTCTCACTTGAATGAATATGGCTTTAGGAGTGCAAATTTTTTTTATCAAATAGAAAATTATTTCAAAAAATCTCCAAAAAACCCGTATGTGTATAACATAGTGAAGAGCATTGTAATCAACATTTGGCAAATTGAGATTTTAACATTTTAATATATTTATAAACCTTAATTCTATAAAAATTGATTTGTTCATAAAGCTTTGTTTAAATAGAATGAAGATCTCCAATAGTAAAGTTGAAGTCTCAAAATCTGCATTTTGTCTCAATTATCTTTTGCCATTCTATTTAAAAAATTCAATAGACATTGAAAATACACCAAAACTTCAAATTGCAATAAAATATCCAATTTTGGAATTTTCTCAAATTCAAATTGGAGTAGAAATTCGAATACATGATCGCCATTTCATTAGGTGGGTTCAAATTTTAAMAATATCATATTATATAGAGAAATTTCAAATTTAGAGCAAGAAGCTACAACTTCTCCAATACACTAAAGTAGCATATATTTTGTGATTTAATTATTTTACTGACTTCATATTTTTTTTAAAACAAATGTTGAAAATTCAATAGAATGCTTTGACTTCATTAAGTTACCATTAAGGTAGGAACACCCATTCTTGACCAGAGACTCATATCCAACCTATAGAATGTAGCTATTTGCAACCAAGGCTGCAACAAATTTCCAACTAAAACTTGGAGTGAGCTTTTCTCTCCTTTTCAAGATTCAGACTAGTGACGTGATTATACATGTCTTGAAGCAATGAGCAAGAAAGTAGGAAGTAGTGAGTAGGAAAGTAGTTCTTAATGATTGAACTTGGAAGGCTCAAAATATTGGACATGGGTCCAAACCAACTTTTGACTTCCAAAATTCATAGTAATTTTAGTTCAAGCAATAAAATTACCATTTTTTTTGGTAATCCCCATCAATTCTATCTTTACACCTTTGGAAATATTTTCTTTGTCTTGGGTGATTGCAAGCAACACTTGTCCTATTTTTTGTCCCCTTGCCCTTAGACAGGTGGTTTTTTGCTCAAAACTTTTGCATAGTTTAATCTTTTGGAGTGAAATTTGTAAAGAAGGTGCATGAAATAGTTTTAGACATTGAGTAATTTTTTCAAAATTTTCAAAATTATTTTATTATTTTTAACCTACCTCCGATTAGGTGTCTACCTTGGCCATTTTGGAGGTTTTTAGTACTATTTTCTACCCAAAAATCCAAATTTGAAGCTTAAAATTGGCATAACATTCAGTAGCAGCACTACTAACTGCCTTCCCCACACAAAATAGTGTAGAATATTGCACACCATATCAGTAGCTATGAGGCTACATGTCAAATTTGTTAGAATGTCAGCAAGAAAGGAGTTGAGTTGAAATTGATGCACACTTACTAATGGAGGGCCATCAATAATTTAGTTTGTTTTGGAAGTAGTTCTGTGGCACCAAAAAGTAGTTGACAAGTGACTCCATCAACATTTTCTAAACATGGTATGTGTTTAGTGGTGTCAGGTTACCATGCATTCAAATTTGGCCCTCCAGATTTGGATGGATGATGTTGAAGAAAGGAAAAGGCAAGTTGGCTAAAGACTATTGAATGTTATGGGGATGCAAGGACTTTTACTAAAGTTACTTAGGCCTATGAAGAGATTTTCTAAAAATAGTAATCTCTCCACCCTCCACATGTGCTCAAAGTGCACTACTTTTGCACAAGTGCAAAGAACTCAATTTTTATTTTCCAAAAACAAAAATGATTGAGAAGAAGCATCTTCAAGTGAGGAAAAATGGTTTTCATTTGGAGAATTTTTTGAATTTTCTTGCTATTTTAAAAAAATCAAACATCAAAGTGTCCATTTCCTTGGCATTTTCCATCACTCTTTGAGTGTGCATAAATTTTGGAGATAAATTTTCCTAGGTTTGAATTTTCACAAATGCGATTTTTTGAATGCTTTACAAATTATCCATTTTTTATTTCATTTTTGAAAATTTTATTCCACAAGTCACAGTACTCCAGTATTAAGGCCATTTTGAGCCAAAAACAACAGGTGTTTCTTGCAATTAAGGTGGATACACCCAAAAGCACCACGAATTGGTACTATGCCTTGTTGGCAAATGAAAGCACAGTCCAATGCACCAAAAAATGCAGCATTTGGATAGAATATGCAAAAGTTATTAAGGGTCAAAGTTTGTTTCTGAAAGCGCCATCTACAGTCTGTGTACATGACAGATTTTGAAAATGTACACGGACTGTAGATGGCGCTTCAAGGTCAGCTACGCTTTTGGGTGTACCCACCTTACCTTCTTGCACTACTCCAAATCATATCTACAACTGTTTATTTGATTGATTATGGGTGGCTCCTCTATAACACAAGTCAACAAGAAAACATTGGATGAAAAAATGCTTCCAATTGAATTTTTGTGTAACCCTGTCACTCTCCACTAAATGCCCAAGGCACCAAATTTTGGTGTTGACAATATTTTGAAGTTAAATAGAATCCAACCAAGTTAACTTTTTGTTTTTTTAATTTTGTATTTTTGAAAGATTCTTTTCGAAGTCTAGTTTTAGCATCAAAAATCCAATTTTAAAAATAATCAATTATGATTTATCTATTCAAGATTATGTGCACGGTGTCCATTCAGTGCATTTTTGACCTTTTGTAGTGTTGAAGGCTTTTGAAAATGAGCCTCAAATGCACTAGATCTTGAAGAAAAAATCACATTAGAAACTCATTTAAAAAAATTTAAATGTAGAGTAGGTTTTGAGAAGCCATAAGTTGATTGGCGTTATGCATGTTAGGCCCTTTAACCTCATATTTTTTTGGTGACCAACTTTTTAGATTTAGCATATAAAAAGAGGATTGAAAGACTTCAAATCACTTTTGCAATTTTAACACCGTCAAGGTCAAACATTATAATCTTTCAATTCATAAGTGATGATGTTGTGTTTTTTTTTCCTACATGATCTCTAATAGTCATGCCTAGTTTGAATTTGTACAGTTACAATTCCAAAAAAATTGCTACAACTTATCAAATTTCTACAAGCTCAAAAAAGGCCTTGGGCATTTAGGTGTTAAAATCCATCCGCATAAAACTTGAGTTAGTCCCATTCAATGATAAAAGTATTGTGTAAACATCCGGTTGTACTTTATCAGTCAATCCAACAGGCCCCTCGAAAAAACGCTGAAATTTTTTATTTTCCATGTATAATAAAATTTGCAAATTTTGAATTCATATTTACAATCAGAGGCCCCATATTAGCTTGGAGAGAAGTATAAGGTAAATTAATCAGGGCTTTTTTCTAGACTAGTGTCCCCCCTTGTGGCCTCACCACTTAGGCCAGATTTTGGAGGGACAAGCCAGTAGAGGTCAGAATTCTGACAATCTGGGGAAATTTCGCCAGAAAAAAAAGTCTTGAAATTAATCAGAAGTGAAAAGAGGGCCTTGGGGTTAGATTAGCCCCACATAGCAACATGGAGAAGGAACACTATTATATATCATTGATCTTCCGCTGACAAAGCTTCCGGCATACATGTAAATCTAGAGAATCAATTTCAAATTTTCATTTAAAAAAAAAGTGTTTTTAACCTCTAAAGAACCATTGTCCCTTCGGAAGACAAATGGGATTTTGGGCAAGTACCTACAGCCTGAATTTTAGTCCTAATTTTTTCAAACTTTTTTTGAAGACAAAAAAACTGATTAGCTTCATGGCAATATATTTCTTTTTCAATCGGTGCTTGGAAATAGAAGTTATGCCCAAATAAGCTCAAAGCAGAGGACGCGGGAGAGCAAACAAAATTTCAAAATTTGTATTTCTTTTTTTTGAATTTTTTTCTTCTCATAGATTATATTTTTGCCTAATTCAAAAGCTTTTATTCATTCTATTTGAATTTTTTATGAGAAAGTTATGGACGATCTTGCTTTTGGGGCAATTAGAGTATCTTTTTGAAAAAATAACTTATTNTTTTTTTTTCCTACATGATCTCTAATAGTCATGCCTAGTTTGAATTTGTACAGTTACAATTCCAAAAAAATTGCTACAACTTATCAAATTTCTACAAGCTCAAAAAAGGCCTTGGGCATTTAGGTGTTAAAATCCATCCGCATAAAACTTGAGTTAGTCCCATTCAATGATAAAAGTATTGTGTAAACATCCGGTTGTACTTTATCAGTCAATCCAACAGGCCCCTCGAAAAAACGCTGAAATTTTTTATTTTCCATGTATAATAAAATTTGCAAATTTTGAATTCATATTTACAATCAGAGGCCCCATATTAGCTTGGAGAGAAGTATAAGGTAAATTAATCAGGGCTTTTTTCTAGACTAGTGTCCCCCCTTGTGGCCTCACCACTTAGGCCAGATTTTGGAGGGACAAGCCAGTAGAGGTCAGAATTCTGACAATCTGGGGAAATTTCGCCAGAAAAAAAAGTCTTGAAATTAATCAGAAGTGAAAAGAGGGCCTTGGGGTTAGATTAGCCCCACATAGCAACATGGAGAAGGAACACTATTATATATCATTGATCTTCCGCTGACAAAGCTTCCGGCATACATGTAAATCTAGAGAATCAATTTCAAATTTTCATTTAAAAAAAAAGTGTTTTTAACCTCTAAAGAACCATTGTCCCTTCGGAAGACAAATGGGATTTTGGGCAAGTACCTACAGCCTGAATTTTAGTCCTAATTTTTTCAAACTTTTTTTGAAGACAAAAAAACTGATTAGCTTCATGGCAATATATTTCTTTTTCAATCGGTGCTTGGAAATAGAAGTTATGCCCAAATAAGCTCAAAGCAGAGGACGCGGGAGAGCAAACAAAATTTCAAAATTTGTATTTCTTTTTTTTGAATTTTTTTCTTCTCATAGATTATATTTTTGCCTAATTCAAAAGCTTTTATTCATTCTATTTGAATTTTTTATGAGAAAGTTATGGACGATCTTGCTTTTGGGGCAATTAGAGTATCTTTTTGAAAAAATAACTTATTAGATTCATTCATGAATGCAATTTTCACAATTTTTCAAAAACAAAAGTTCCACATGATTTAGTTTAAATCCTAGAATAATCTCACCATTGGAATTAGTGTGTTTTAATTTCATTTTAGAGATATTAATAATTTAGATTTTTTTTTTTTATCATTTTACCAATTTTCTACTTCATAATATTTAAAGAATAAAAATTAAGTATTTTTAGATTTCTTTTTCTCCCCTAGACTCTCAATACAATTCCTCACAATGAAGATTTAAAGCTCAAAACTTTGTAGTGTAAAAAACTTAATTTATGAAGGTTCAAAGTCAAATTATTTAGCCTCAGAGTGTAAAGAAAAACTTGTTTTTCCACTTTAAACGCAGATATCTTGCAATCTATGCAATCAAAATTTCTGAAATTTTTGCCACCCATATTCATACTAGTTAGATGTAAGATCCTACAGTCAGATGAGCAAAAAAAAATTCAATCTTTTTTTACTCTTTCCTGTAGAATTGGCAATTTTGAGTGCTTTTAGGCCCAAAAAAAGGCATTGGTCCTTGTGGGGTTGAAGAAGATTTTCGAGCTGACCGAAATGCCTACCGCTCTCTCTTCTAGTTTGTGTGGTAAAATTTTCAGATCAATCCAATATTTACTGATTTTTTGAAAGCCATTCAAAGTTCATGGGTTCAATTTGAGTTCACCAAACTGCATTTTGTTGGCTGCAACTTCAGGGGCTTGTATCTCCTTCATCCAAGGTTTGTTTTCAATAAAATTTGATGGGTTGTGTTCCTCTTGAAGTCTAGTTATTGTGGTAAAATTTTCATATCAATCCAAGTTGTTTTTGAATGTTTGGGAGCAATTCAAAGTTCAATAATCCGGTCATTTTTGGATTACAGTGAACTTTGGCGGCTTGTTTCTTCTTCTTACAGTGTCTGTTTTAATAAATGTTTTTGGGACACTTGCACATATTAGTTTTGTTTGTGTGATTAAAATTTCATATCATGCGTGATTGAGAAGCATTTTAGTAAAATTTCATATCAATCCAAGAAGCTATGAGTGACTAAGAAGCGTTTTAGTAGAAGGAGGTTTAGCCATAGATGTGCTTGTTTCAACTCTTTTTGCTATTTTTTGACTTTTCAAAGTCATTTTGCAAACACAGTGAGTCAATTGAGTGATACTTTCTTTCAACAATGTGTTTGTATGCTGGTTTTGAAGCACTTAACAGTTTGAAGCTTTCTCATTTGAGTAGGTTTAGAAATCAAATTTCACCTCCAAATGTGTTGCTAGAAAAATTTCAGCATCCTTTTTCAACACCAGAACATTATGATCTTGCAATCTGTCCATGGTGTACATCCAGAGCAGAAATTTTCACCCTGGGTGAAATTGAGGTGCGGGAGGGCATTGGCATGTTCACTAAAACCCCTAAATTCCTGCTACAAATTGTGATACTCATCTTGGGTTTTGCATTTAAGGGTGTGATTTCTTTGATTTCTGGAATACATCAGTGTTGTTTAGGTACACGGTAACAGACGTTGAGGTTTCTCTGTTTTAAGGCAGACTAAATGATTGATTGAAGTGATAAACAGGGGCAATTACAGGTTGCAACTACGATGAATGCATGGAGAAATTGAAGAAGCACTTAATGGAGGTGAAATGTGGCTAAACACATTTGATTTAAGCATTTGTTTTTCAAAGAATACGTTATGTTGCTGTCGCTGCCGCATTTGGCTTCATATTGAATTATGTGTTGCTTGTTGTGTAGCTCCAAGCTTTCCAAATCGCATACCTGGAGGAAATGCTTGAGCTCTATGAATTGTTGACCAAGCCTTTTAGAAGCATCAAGATGCGGACGAAGGGCGGTCAATCTTTCTGGTTGTCTCCCCTTCGTGGTGTTGGATTCGTGGCTGCCCTTCCTATTGTTGGAGCAAGCCCAGCGTCTGCGCCACCAGGGTAGACACCACTGTCCTCTTGTTTTGACAATATTATAGCTATACTTGGAACTGATCTTCTGCATTGTTCACAGACAGATATTTCCCCTGATCCTCGTTGCCTAATTAAGAAGGAATGTTGACTTCATCTCCGATGGATTATTTGAGCCTCTCTAGAGCACCAAGTCGAAGGTGCACATGTCTACAATGTCTTCGTGAAATGCTGAGTYYATATCTTCTGGGTACTACTAAACAGTATACAAATGGGATCATAATCTGTTCTTTCCCATTGATGTTATTGCGGATTGAATTATTTTTCAAATGACCTACTTCCTGTTTTTTCATTTTTTTTTTCTGTACATAGTATTTGTTTCTGAAACAGAAAATTGTATGTTCTTTGTTTTGTGTGACAGGTCATCGACTCCTCAAAGTTATGCTTATGGCGTCGGCGCTGCAACGTTTATTCTACTGATTCTTGGTCTCGTTGGTTTTTGGCTTAAGTGCTACCGCAAGCGTGAAAGAGGAGACGGTGAGCGTGGTGTTCTAGATGTGCTCTTCCGTCCGCGGCCAAGTGGTATGTATTTTTCTCTAGATAACTTAAAGACGAGAGAGTTGTCGGTGAATGGCCTCATTATGGGCTCTCGAGTCGGAGGGAGTTTTGTCGGTGGCCATGACTTGAGGACTGGTGCCAACTTGTAACTCAGGTTGACTTTGAGGTGCAATCCACTGTGATTTGATTTGTAGAGTGGCGATTTTTGCCATTTCAGATGAGCATACCATCAATGTAAATAAAGAGCTACATATKTATGTTATTGGAGCATTGCAGTTGTCYGTTGCTTCATGTTATTGTAATTAAATATTCATATATTCATCATGGACACTTCAAATGTTTTCTTCTAACAAAATGGACGATTTTGCATATCGTTCTCCCCGTTACGAGCTTATAGCAATTGTACCATTTCAACAGCAAGGCTCATTGTTCAGTAACACTCACACTTCATGGACGAGGCCCAGGAYCTTGGAGTCCGGTGTACTCTGTATCCACTATTTTGCTGCTATTTTAGGAGAGATGAAATCAAAAGTCTAATGACATGTCATCAAAATTACGAAGTTTTTTTTGKGAACATTTTAAATTACCATGAGTATTTGAAGAAAGGTATGTCTCCCACACATCCACACTCTTCGAACATCTTCGAAAATTAATGAGCTGCGAGTAATCGCGCTGGCTGGAATCGCTGTATGCATGAAGCTGAGTTTGTTTGTTTTTGGCGATTTTTCCTGAAGTTCAAGTTTTACAATCGGCAGGAAGAGCAACAGATCTTAACTAAGATGATTTGAAGATCAGGAAACTTTAGAAACTGGTAGTCAGTTTGATGCAGTGGTGTGACGTTGAGAGTGATTGCACAGACTCTTGATGAGAATTTTTGTAGCAGGGACCTATTTGGTTCGGATATGTATCTGTTCAATTTGATGGCTAGTTGATGAGTGCTTTGGAGTAAGGTGAACCAGCATCATTTGTCCATCCTCATCTCAAKTCCTCCCTTGTGTATCTGTGGTGTACAATACATTCCAGAGCAGAATTTATTCACCCTGGGTACATGAGGGCGGAATTGGCTGGTTCACCTTAAACCCTAAATTCTCACCACAAATTGCGATACTCATCTGGAGTTTGCACTTAAGGGTGTGAGTGCATTGAATTCTGGGATACATCAGTGTTGTTTAGGTAAGCGGTAACAGACGTTGAGGTTTCTCTGTTTTTAGGCAGACTAAATGATTGATTGAAGTGATAAACAGGGGCAATGCAAGTTCGCAACCCGGATGAAGACAAGGTGGAAGTATGGGCGAASGTGTGTTACATGTGTCAAAACGCGTTTCATTTAAGCATTTGCTTTTCAAAGAATACGTGATGTCGGTAAATCTTTAGTTTGCTGTCGCTGCCGCATTTGGCTTCATATTGATTTATGTGCTGTTTGCTGTGTAGCTCCAAGCTTTCAAAAACGCATACCTGGAGGAGGAAATGCTTGAGCTCTATGAATTGTTGACCTCCGAGCCTTTTAGAAGCATCAAGATGCGGGCGAAGGGCGGTCAATCTTTCTGGTTGTCTCYCCTTCGTGGTGTTGGATTCGTGGCTGCCTTTCCTATTGTTGGAGCAAGCCCAGCGTCTGCACCACCAGGGTAGACACCCACTACAAGAGAATGGGGTGTTTTAAGTATAGGGTAATTAAAACACCCCATTCTCTTGTAGGTACCGCTGCCTCTTGTTTTGACAATATCATTAGCTCTTCTTAGAATTGGTCTTCTGCATTGTTCACAGACAGAGATTTCCCTTGAAGGTGTGTATGTGTCTGTAGAGAACCTGAAGGTGGGAGAGTCGTCTGTAGATGRCCTCATTTTCGACTCTCTCGAGTCTGATCGAGGAAGTTTTGTCGGTGGCCATGACTTGAGGAGTGGTGCCAACTTGAAACTCAGGTCGACTTTGAGATGCAATCGACTCTGATTTGAGGTCAAGTGGCGATTTGCCACTTGATGAGCATGCCATCAGCTATGTTCTTGGAACTTTGTGGTGGTTGCTTMGTGTAATTGTAAAGAATAAGGTCATCATGGCACTAAGTGTTGGAGTTTGCATATCGTTCTCCCCGTTTTAGCAATTGTACTATTTTTAACATTAAGAATTGGATTGGAGGGCTCATCGTTTAGTAACACTTACACTTAAAGCCTATTACCACCAAGATTTGCAATCTCAATATCTTGGGGCCAAATCCAAGAGGGGAAAATATTTTTCAGAGGTGTGTGCTTGTTTCACAAAATCAAACCCAAGTGGAATTATAATTTTTTGATTAAAATTGTAATTTTTATAATTTTTGAAGTGGTTTRCCCTGAAATTACAAATTGCCTRTRAACAACCCATAACCACCTTTCCATGTATCTATTGGCACTCAAATACTCACTTCAATAAAAGATTAATTGTTATACCATTTTGCCAAATTTTAATGTGTTGATTTGCAAGCTTTTTTTAACAGATTTGGATGTTTTTCTGGATGGAATAGGGGCCCAAAGTAGGGTGATGGAATTGGGCAATCAAGGAAAATGGGGTGGGCTACTTTAATGGACACGGCCTACAACCTTGCAGCTCTACATTCCATATCCATTATTTTCTACTATTCATGAATGAAATTTTTAATTTTACTTTTGTGAGATGAATCAAAAGTCTAATACATATCCTAAATTTTCAAGGTTTTTTGTGAGCATTTTAAATTACCATGAATATTTCAAGAAAAAGTGAAAGAAATTCATATCAAACACAAAACTTGCTTTCAAGAGTCTAAAAACTTCATAGTAGAAGTACATTATGATTTAGACTACATTACTTAGAAAATTTTCACTCATTCTATGTGTAAAAATGTGTTGATAGATCTTCAACTTCAAATTTCAATCAAATGCTTAAGTTTAGGATTTTTCCAAAATCTTCAAAATCTTCAAAATCTTTATTGTGTTAGTTTTACTCAAAAACAAATATTGAATGATTTTAAATGTCAAAAGTTTGAAGGAAACACAAGCTCAAAGTATTATTCAAATACATTTGAAAGGCATATTGTTATTCTGATAATCTATTCCATATGAAATCATAAACCAACTCATATGGCTTTAGTAAACTCAGTGATGTGCATATAACGTTAATAAAGTTGCACAACACAATTCTGCATGAAAATCATCTACTTGTCAGTACTTAAACAGATTGTTTGACTTCCAAAGCACGCTTTTAGTCTGTAAAGYATTTTATATTTTAATGTGGTTCTTATTACATTGAGTGTGTAATTGAAACTCAAAGATTTGGAAYTGGGGATGAAAGGGATGAAATAGGATTGAAATGTCACCATTTCATCAATTTAATGGATTCACATGTGTGGCTTTTATACATGGCAAAAGGTTCATTCATTGCTTCATTGTACAATAGAAAGGGGTACTTTTGGATATCCATTGGTACCATGTAGAAAAATAAGAGAGCAACATTAGAAACCAAAAGGGTAAAATAGTCCCCCCTACAGACCACAATGGGAAGCTATATATTTTTGCTTTGATCACCTATAATATATCATTTTTCTCCAAAATGAATTGGCCAAAATACATGTGAGATAAACCTTGATTTTCCATTCATTAGCAAAAAAGAAATTGTGAATCCAAACAATTTACAATAAGCACATAGAAATTGCATCTAGGATAGGAGGTCCTAAAATGGAGCAAGTTCTAAAACCAATCAAGCTCTGGATGTAAATCCTGCACTCTCCAATGTACAAGCAGTCTACATTTGAGGAGGTGGTCGGTTTTAGAGCCCATTGAAATACACTTTTCTATAACTTCAAAAATTCATAACTAATTCCACAAAGCTCCAAAACATATGAAACAACTTGGGTTAGATGTCAATTTCACTTGTCTTTCAAGCAGTTTCACCTTGCCAAAATTCAGCTTCGGTCCTAAGATGGGCACTTCATGGACCTCCTACCTTATATACAGTGTCCAAACAGTTCACAATCAGCTTCCAATTGTAATCCTTGATAGAAATTCAAGCCTAGGCTTGGTCAAACGTACCATTTCATTAGATTTCTACATTAAAACATGAATTTCAAAAATTTGATATTTYTCACMTRTCCAAAATCTATATAAATGCAATTTGAAACAAATTTCTTTGTAAGAAACATATTAACTATAAAATCACTTAAA
The DNA here is from genome assembly GCA_006891605.1 of Pleurozium schreberi. NCBI lineage: Eukaryota > Viridiplantae > Streptophyta > Bryopsida > Hypnales > Hylocomiaceae > Pleurozium > Pleurozium schreberi. The sequence continues at coordinate 183,791 of VACF01001984.1, forward strand.
ATAGTGTGAAATTTTCAAGAAAAATAAAAACAATAGTGACAAACATCATGATGTAATCGATGTACTCCTTGAATTCAATAGAAAAAGTTAAAATGTGGTGTATTTTGAGCTTTCAAGATGCTATCTTCAAAATATTACAAAAACTACAAATTTAAATTTTTTTAAAAGAATTCAAATGGATTAAAAATTAGATTATTGAAGCTACATTTTTTTAGTTAAGCTTTAAAACATTTAAAATCAAGACCTGTATGAATGAAGCCCAAAAGGCATGTGTTTTTAGTAAATTTTTACTTAAAAGACTCCTTGTAGGTCATTACTTAAAATCTTATCTCTAGGACTATACTTAAAACACCCCTTTCTCTTGTACTGGGAGCACAACAACATATTCGATTTCCATCTTGTCTTTGTATCGCGTGAAGATCTTATGAAGATAACTTAGAATTAGATTCTTCGTGAGCAGCTTGTGTCTAGATTTCAAATGGGGTGATGTAGTTCGATCTTGAGATGACAATGTATGAATTTTTCCACCAATTGATCCACTTACTTCTTGGCACTTGACACACTTTTTACCCCCTACTCTGGCTATCTAGGATTAACACATACACTATTTGAAGTAGTAGACATCTATTTTTGGAATTATGGACAATCATTTTGGGATAGAGGGAACATCTTATTTGTGTGTGGATAGTGCAATGTTAGATGTGCACGTATTTTCACATGATTACCTCACGTTCTGGCTAAGTGCGCTTCTACTTCTTGGCACTTCTAATTTTTTATGTCCATACTAGAGAATGTTTTATAAATGAATGGTTACTTAAAAAAATCTGCAAATTCCCCCAAAACACCAACAACCCAATGTGAGAATGTACTGCCACCCAATCATCATTTGCAGCAAGATACTCAATGGCCATCAACAAATTTGAATTGAGGAGGAAATTAAGTTCTTTGAATTGGGAATTTGTCAAGAATTTGGATATTCAATCATCATCTGGGTACGGCCGAAGAGCAGTGGCATCATGCCGCTTACATTCTTTCACTCTGAAAAATGTAGGAATAATTATGTTGTATCATGTGCACTACCATACCCTGCATGTGTTGTTGCCATCATACTATCATCTATCCTTTAACCCCTAAATGACCATGAGGACAGAATGTGTCCTTGACCAGTTCAACAAAACCTTACCAAATCACTATTTTTAGTTTATATTTTTGAAAAATTCTTTCTCAAGTTTAGTTTTAGCTTCAAAAATCTGATTTTGAAAATGATTGATTATGATTTTTCTATTCAAGATTTTGTGCATGGGTGTCCATTGCAATCTCAACTTTTTGGAGTGTTGAGGGCTCTTGGGAATGGGCCTCAAATACACTAGATCTTTGAGAAAAAATCACATTAGAATTTCATTTAAAAAAATTGTAGAGTAGATTTTGAGAAGCCATAAATTGATTGGAGTTATGCATGTTACTACTTTTAACCTCATATTTTTTTGGAGACCAACTTTTTAGATTTGACATGTGAAAAGAGGATTGAAATACTTCAAATCACTTAGTGAAGGCTTTCAGATGGTACCAAGAATATGAGTGGGGGATGCGTAGTTTTAGAGAACTCACTGTCAGAAACATAAGTAAACAAACAACCTCATTTTAACCCCAAAAGAACTTCATCAATGCAAAGGATTTTTTTACAAAAAGAGATCATTTAGAAAGAGAACCTTGTGAATAATAAAAGGTACCGTAGTTATTCACAACAAGCAAACTCTACCATAGCTACGTAAAGTTATGATGCACTTCTAAGGAATAGTGGCTTCTAGACAAACACTTGAATTTTCATTGCCATGATGCCATCTTTCATGTGTAGTAAAAGATGTCCAAGACTGATTCAATATTTTTTTCTTTTTTTTAAAATCCTCAATATTACTTGCCATCCGCTTCAAGTGTTGGAGTCACTTGCTTTACTCCGTAAATTTAGGAGGCACCAAAATCTTGTGTTTGCAAAACTTTGAAGTTAAATAAAACCTAACCAAATTGCTTTGTTTTGGAAGTTTATATTTTTGAAAACTTATTTTTGAAGTCTAGTCTTAGCATCAAGATTACAATTTTGAGAATGATTGTTTGTGATTTTTCAATTCAAGATTGTATGCAAGGGTGTCCATTGCAATCTTGACTTTCTCAAAAAATGAGCCTCGAATACACTAGAGCTTGGGAGAAAGATCACTTTAGAAATCCACTTAAAAAAAATCTAGGGTAGATTTTGAGAAGCCATAAATCAAAGTTATGCATGTTAGGCCTTTCAACCTCATATTTTTTTGGTGACAAACTTTTTAGATTTGACATGCAAAACAAGGATTCATAGACTTCAACTCACTTTTGCAATTTTAACACCTTCATTATCAAACATTATAATCCTCATTATAATCTTTATTCATAGGTGATATTGTTGTGTTTTCTTTTCTTTAGTGATCTTTAACATGTCTAGATTGAATTTATATGGTTACATTTAAAGAAATAAATGATTTGTCTTATGAGAATGTTGACTTTTGTTCATTGTAGAGCAAAGTTCTTAAAAACTCAAAAAAAGCCTTGAACATTTAGGGGTTAATAACCAAGTACATGATTTTTTTCATCATTGCATTTCCTTTAAAAAGAATTCCAAGATATATTCACATCAAGGGCATACATTAACCTCATATGATCCCATTGTCTTCATATAATCCCTCACCGTTACTTGGAGGATTACGATTGAAGGAAAATATTATGCAAGACATCTTATTACTGCATGAATATCACTTCAACAATTCATAAGAAATTCACACTCATCAATAAAAGAAAATTGTAATTCAAGTTTGATTGACTTCCCAATACTTCTCTTACTATTTTTCTCCAATTTGCATTTCTTAATTCCTCAAAACAAAATAACMACAAGAATTATGGCCGTGAAAGGATACCCTAGCAAGGTTATTCTGTTGCCCACCTTCAATAGTTAAAAATATTTTTCTCTTAGTGTAAATGTAAAGTAGGTAATCCCAAATTAGTTTAGGATCTAATAACACAAAGGTGTATACAATAGAACTTCTAATAATCTTCACTCTCTAAACTAATAAAACTCTACACAATTATGTGTCAAACCGGTCCCAGCCCCCCTGACTTATTAGAAGTTCTATTGTATTGCTTTCTTCAATGTACTACCAACAAACAAAGTGTGAGTGGTTGGATACCTTGAAAACCTTTTGAGATTCCAGCTTCAAAATTCATAATCAATTCTAAGTAGGTAAAAAAAATATGAAACAACTTGTGTTGGATGCCAATTCCATTTAAATGTCAAGGAAAATTTACTGGAAAATATATGAAGAAAACAAACTCCCCAAAATTTGCAAATCAGCTGGTATACGATCGCAATTATTACTAGACCGCCCCTCCTACCTTACCCCCTAGAGTCCTAGACCCTAGTGTCATCAAGCCGCCTCTTCTAATAACTCATCCCCAGGATTTGCAGCCTTGCCAGACAAGCAAGGGGCATGTGTGAAAGGGGTTTGGACAGAATTAGGTCAAAATTAATGGAAGCGGAAAAAAAGAACTCCAACATGGCTCTGGAGCTCATCCAGCTGCTTGCCCATTTGCTTACTCAAGCTCTGCTGCTCCGCGATTCTCTCGCTCTGCACCGCCGTTCGTGCCTCCAACGCCTCAATCCGCAACAGGAGCATGTCCTTCATCGCCTTCATCTTGGCGTCCATCTCTTCTCGCAGCTGAATTTCTGTGSCTTCCAAAGCATCCTGCAAGGGATGAASCAAGCCATCAGCCAAGATATCTCTCTGTGAGACGCGACGCATCCTGCCGGCTTTCCAGACACACGAAGTGAGTTGAGTCTCAAGCGATCGATCCTACATGTTACGAATTTCCTTGTTCGTGTTAATCATGGCGCTGATGTATGTGTACATGAATTTGATGTTGCTGGAGACTGATTTTTCTTATGGAGTGATTTCTTCGAGAATAATCTACGAAGTTCAGCTGGATTTTCCACTTTGCAACCCTAAGATAATCTGTGAGCTTAGATTTGAGAGTTTCTTCATGTTTTTCTGAGAACAGATGGACTCCTGTTGTTTATTACCTTCAATTCATTGTGAGAATTAGCATTGTTATGTCAGTTGATTTTTTTGATCTTTGGAGAATAAATTGGCCGTATCGTATACTCAATGCAGGTGTTCGACGAGCGGAGTGTTGGAACCGAATTCGCAATTCGATCCGTGATCCGATGGAGTTCGATGTACAGCTCGCCAAGAGTTGCATCATCAATGTGATGCAAGAACGCAAGATTAACACCATTGACACCGGTGTGAGCAGGATTTTACCTTGAACAGCTCGTTTTTTATATCGTGAAGTTATTATAGTGTTTCTAGTTGATTGTCGACCATAACTCAAATCTTGGTGAAGACGAATTTTGTCTGTATCTTTCATAATGCAGGTGGTCAAGCGGATTATAGGGACTGAATTTGCATCTCGATCTCGAATCCGGCGTGGAGTGGAGTTCGATGTAGAGCTCGTTGAGAGTTGCATCCTCCATAGGTTGCACAAAATCTAAGATTGACTCCATTGACACAAGTATGAGCAGATTTTCACCTTCAGGAGCTCAATTTCATCGTATAGTTTGTCAAAGTTGTCTGCAATGAATTTGGAATGCTCTTTGAGGGTGACTTGGATCTCAGAGACCTGCTCTTTTGGAGTCTCCGGCTCAGGGGAGCTTCCGCCTGAGTCGGCCTCATCTGACATGTTCGGTTGTTATTGTCCCTTTTTTACCTGCCAAAAATGCAGCTGTATGAATTCTTAACGTGGTGTAACGCTCTTGATGAACGTGGTGTTCATTGCCGTGGCAGAGTTTTGGCAAAGCGTTCTATCCGTTAAAAAGTGTGCATGTTCTTCTAGACCAAGAGGTGTGGCACTTACCAAGAGTTGCTCTCCGGATGGAGCGTGACTTTTCAAAAGTTTGGGACGCACTCCTTCCCTTCTTATATAAAGGCTGAGTTTTGCTGAGCAACGCAATGCAGAGTTGAGGCAGTAGTTGTTGTCTGTTTTGAATGTCGGGCTCAACTTTGGCTTGCCACACGATTGATCACTCTGAAGTGGTGAGCTGATAATATTCCTTTCAATTTGCTTGGCAATATTGTTGTTACCAGCAGTCGTTAAGTTGATCCGAAAATGGTCGCTCTTGCTGTTCATTAGCTACCGTTATTTGCCACCAATTTCTTCAAAGCATGAAGAATGAGTATGTGATAATTTTAGTATGTAATCCGTGACATAAATGGGATCTTGTAGTAAGTTCTGTAGCTCTAAGAGTTGWTTCTCACCAGCTGAATTGTCAGTACATCCTTGCAGGAAACAGAATTTTTTCAGTTTCAAATGCTAACCCCTTTGATACATCTTTGAATGTTTCACTCAATATCGTGACGTTTTATCATGTATCAGTGCAGTACCGTCTCATTATTCATTGACGTTTTCAGTTGCAGATTCTGAAGAGTAGAAGATTCTTGCGAGATCCTACATAAGCTGAAGAGATTGCATTTTATTGCACACCTTCCGGATGGTTTATGTTGCAACATTAATCTTTTGAATCAGAAACTCTTCATTGGGTTCTAAACTTCTCCATCTTGGGTAGACTTCACGATGCTTCTGCTAAGATGGAAATTCACAACCACTTCGCTATTATTGTYGCAACTGTCTGCCAAGAAGTTGAGCATAGAAGTTTGGATGCAGAAGTTTGGAATCCTAGTGAAGAGTGTATGAATCCAAAGCTTATGATGCGACATGAATCCTCTGATTTCGTGGACTGGCAGGATGAAGGAGATGGAACATAGCCCGTGAATTTCCACAACTGCTGCGAGAACACTCGGGAAACGTCGTGGAAAAGCTGTGGGTCGCCGCCCGGCGGCCCTTGCACATGCACTCGCTCGTGCATGGGCACTTCGTTGGCGGGTTTGCGCAGAAGGTCGGGCGCGTGAAGCGCGACCATAGCCACCCCGTCGGAGGGGAGGTCGGTCGGGGAGGCGTGCCGCGGCGGCAGTTGGTCAGGCGCTTCTTCGGCTTCTTTCTTCTTCTTGCTCTTGCACTTGTCGCAGACGAAGGTGGGGAGCCCCTTCGGAACTCGGCAACAGGCGGTGTGCACCCAAACGCCGCACTCGTCGCACTCCACCATCTCCTCGCCATCGTCGAAGCTCACCCCACAAGGACAGTCCACGGTCCATGACTCGTCGTTCCAATAGTCGGATTCGGAGCTAGAAGGATGGTGGGCCTTGCCTCCCATCACATCCCACTACTTTCTTCCCCAGGAACGGCGCTGGGAAGGAATTACCGCTGCCCTTAGAACCCTAAGCGGACGACAACACGTCCCTGCTCCCTTATATCAAAACCCTCCACGAAGCCGCTTCCAAGCATAGATGCGGCGTACCGACACAATTGTTCTACAAGCTCTCAGGTACCGACTCTCTTCCTCGTTCACAAACTTCTGAAATCCTAACCCCCGTCTCTGCTCAAACCTTCATTCGAAATTGCGACACTATTTCTGCAACACGAGCACCAGGCGGGAGCGTCTCCCAGTCTTCTCCGTCCAGAGAAAACTCCTGATACTATTATCTATCCATTCCGACGACCAACAGCTTGCGAGCAACCATAACACCCCAAATCTTACAACCGCAACAACCCTAGAGAATCGCAACTACTCCAAACAGAGCGACACAAGACCATCTTCGAGGAGGAGGACAACAAAAACACAACGAGCCCCTGTGCCCTAAAAACTCTTAACCAAGGGAAATCCTGTTGCCGCGCCTGCTCCGCCACGCCTCCAACAATCACACTGCAAAGAAGAAAAGGAAGAGAGGGGACAAGCAACAGCAGCAATTGTGGGTATCCTCGTGTGAGCACGATTGAAATGAAGGCGACGATGGGGTGGGCACCCAATTAATCTCATCCCTTCCGTTGGAGGAAGGGCTTCRGCGGCGGCGCGCAGGAGGAAGGCGCCTGGGAAAAGCCGATCGATTAGGGCTCGGGATTCGGGGGTTCTCATGTGTTGACTAATTTTACACTTRGCTCCAAATTTTCAAAATCGTTATTGGCTCACTATTCGTTACAGTTCTTTCGCTCCTAATTGCAGATGCGGATGCGGATGCTCCTCGCGCGGAGGAATAGAAGGGCGCTACGGTGACTGGGTACCGGGGAGAGCGTGAAGTTTATTGGGAGGACCCTTGAAAGGCCCTTGAGGTCCTTCCATACGACCCATATTTAACCTTATAACTCCAAAATTGTCATTTAATATAAATTGTCATTTAATATAAATTGTCATTTAATATAAATTGTCATTTAATATATGAAATGTGATACAGTGTTATTTATGTAATATCATGATCATTTATTTACTTTGTACCAAAAAGTATTTGGCCAATGTTTTTTTGGTCAAATTCCATTGAGATTCATAATGACCTACACCATTGCAAAGGGTTTTCTACCTTTCTAGGGTTAACCCTAAAAGGACCATTGTCCCTTTGGAGGACAAATGGGATTTTGGGCACATACCTATGGTCTCAATTTTTGTCTTGATTTTTCTAATTTTTTTTTGAAGATAGAAAAATTGATTAGCTTTGTGGGAATATAATTGTTTTTTTCAATCGGTGCTCGGGAACAAAAATTATCCCCAAATAAGCTCAAAACAGGGGAGAGGGGGACAACCAAAAAGAAAATTTAATTTTTTTAAATTTTTTTCTCATAGATTATGTTTTTGCCTACATAAAAAGATTTGATTCATTCCATATGAATTTGTTATGAGAAAATTACAAACTATCTTGTTTTCAGGGCAAGGTAAGCATCTTTTTGAGAAAATAAGTTGTAGGATTTGTTTTTGAATGCAATTTTTACAATTTTTCAAAAAGCGAAATTCCACATGGTTTATTTTGCTTGCTAGAACAATATCACCATTGGGATTAGTGTGTTTCAATTCCATCTTGAAGATATTAATAATTTAGATTTTTCTTCTATCTTGTACCTATTTCTACTTAACAATTTTCTAAAGACTTAAATTTGTGCTTTTTTAATTTTTTTAATTTTTTCTTAGACTCTCAACTCAATTCTCTACCGTAAAGATTTAAAGCTCAAAACTCTATAGTGCAAAAAATTAAAAATTAAAGTTAAGAAAGTTCAAAGTCAAATAATCTAGTCCTGCAGTGTGTTGAAAAACTTGTTTTTTTCACTTTAAACACATGTATCTTGCAATTTGTGCGGTCAAAATTTTTGAAATTTTTACCACATATTTTTGTACCAGTTAGATGTAAGATCTTACGGTTAGATGTGCAAAAAAAAGAAAATTCAAATCTTTTACTCTTTGCTATAAAAATGGCAGTTTTGAGTGTTTTTATTGTATAAAAATGGCCTTGTCTTTTAGGGGTTTAAGGAGGATCACTCAAAGTGCCATTTTTTTGTTCTACAATCGCACAAAGGTCAAATTCCATTAGAAAGAATTTACAAATGAGGTTAATAACCTTCAAACCCCTAAAAGACCAAGGCCTTTTTTCTGCCAAAAAACACTCAAAACTACCATTTCTATTGCAAAGAGTAATAAAAATTGAAAATTATTACTTTTGCACATCTAAATTTAGGATCTTTCACCTAACTAGTATGAAAATGTGAAGAATTAATTTCAAAATTTTTGACCACACGGATTGCTAGATATTTAGGTTTAACCCGTACGATCTTATTGTTCCTTTGGGGGATAACATGGATTTTGGGCAGGTTCCTACGGTCTCAATATTTGTTTTGATTTTGCTGAATCTTTTTGCAAAGACAGAAATACACATTAGCTTTCCAAAAATTATAATTTTTATTTCAATCTATGCCCGGGAGCAAAAGCTATAGCACTACTTAACAATTTATTAATGAGTGAAAACTAAGTGGTTTTTGTTTTTAAATTTTTAACCTAGACCCTCAACTCAATTCTTCATCATATAAAATTAGAAATTCAAATTCAATAGAGCACAAATTTTAAGTTAAGAAGGTTCAAAGCCAAAAAATGTAGTTGAGCAAGGTACAAAAAACGAATTCCTTCACTTTAAATGCAAATATCTTGCAATCTACATGGTTAAAGTTTCTAAAATTTCTTCCTCACATTCTTACTCTAGTTTTGAACAAGATCCTATGGTTAGATATGAAAAAATRACATTTTTATAAATTTTTTGCTCTTCGATATAGAAATGACAGTTTTGAGTGGTTTTTGATAGGATAAAGGCCTTGGGACTTTAAAAGGGTTAAAGAGAATAAAATATTGAAATTAGGTTGTCCCTTCACTAATTTCTTGACATTCCACACTATATAAATATTTATTGTTATTATATAAGATGCACTATTGTTGAATTAATTATTGGTTTAGTTGAAACTCTTGAACCTCCATGTGTACAAAAGGAAGTATTTGTAGAATTATTTGTTGACTTTGATGACTTGTAGAGTAACTKTCTTGGGGTAAGGCAATCTAATTGTAAAGGCAACCTAATTTCACTATTTAGTACAGATTATTTAACTTTAAACCTTCTTAACTTAAATTGTTTGCACTACTGAGTTTGGAGCTTTCAATCTTTAAGGTAGGAAATTGAGTTGAGGGTGTAGAAAAACAAATTCAAGAAARATAAAATTAATGTTCATTCTATAAAAAATTGTTAAGTAGAAGTAGATACAAGATAGAAGGAAAATCCGAATTATATCTTTAAGATAGAATTAGAATGCTCTAATTCCAATGGTGAGATTGTTCTAGCAAATAAACTAAATAATTTGGATTTTTTTTTATATCATAAAAATTGCATTCAAGAATGAATTTTACATGTTAATTTTTCAAAAACTTTGTTTAGATTTCCCCCCAAATAAGCTAATCCATAAGTTTTTCACATCACTTACCTAAATGAAATGAATAAAAGATTTTCATGTAGAATAAATATAGTCTATGGGACAAAGAACTTAAAACATTCAAAATTCGAATATTTGAATTTTTTTTGTTGCCCGATCTCTCATATTTTTAGCTTATATGGGCATAAATTTTGTTTTCAAGCACCAATTGAAAAAAAATAATATTTCCACAAGGACAATCAATTTTTCTATCTTCATAAAAGTTTCTAAAAATCATGAAAAATATAAGCCCATAGGTACATCCTGAAATTCCATTGGTATCCCAACTGACAATGGTCATTTAGGGATTAAGCCATAAATGACACCACAAACGTTTGGCGTCCAGTGAATAACAAGGAATTCTTATGTACAAGACAAAAGTGCAACTATTTTTATGTACAACACCAAAACTGCCATCTTTAACTCCTAAAGGTTTTGACTATGTTCTCACCAAAAATGCTCCAAAACTACCATCTTTAGTAAAAACACCAAATTTTACTTAAAAAATCATTGTTGGACACATGTAACTATAGGATCTTCTAGCACACTGGTTTGAAAAGATGTGGAATTTTTTATAGGAATTTCCACCTTGTAGATTGCAAGACATTAGAATTCAAATTGAGGAAAATCTCTTTTTTGGTCCTCCAGAAAATTAGGCAGTTGCACTTTGCAAGCTCACATTTGTATGAAAAAATGTCCAAAATGGTGGTGACTCTTGGATTCATTCTTCAAAGCAAGTTGGCTGTATGCTTGAAAAAATTTAGATCATTTGGAATTGTACAACATATAGGAGGAAAACAATAAGTAGAATGAAATAGAAAATGATTCAAAATACAAAATTGTTAAGAATTTATATATGGAATGGAAAAATGCCAATCACTATGGGAGCAATTTTTAATAAGCAATTTACATCCTATGATTTTTCCTCAAAAAACATTGACAATTGAGTAAAATAAAAGACTTCAAAGTTCATTTTTAGAGTAGAGAATCTATAACTGCACGCAAACAAAAACTCCCTACAACTTCTGACTTGTTGATCAAAATGGAATGATTCAAGCTTTTTACGTTTGTGTAAATCTCAAAAACCAATTTTAAAATTTTTGTTTCTAAAAAGGTAGTTTTTTCTTATGTGCTTGAACGGACTATTTACACAAAAAGACTTAATATATTAGACCATAACTTTTGACTCAAATGTCCAATTGTCCTAAATTTTAGTGCAATGAAACACATTCCTCGACCACCAAGTTGTCCACACCTTCTAATAAAGTTTTGGCCCCGAACATGGAAATCTCTAGTTACACATACCTKCCTAAAATTGCTATGTTGTGAAATTCAACAWAATGGTCTTTTAGGGATTAACAACATGAAGGAAAACCCAATTGAAGTTGCTTTGTAATTTATGACTATTAAGTAATATTTGTGAATTTCCAAAGTAGGAAGAATAGGATACATGTTTATATAACTAGACTCCCTTTAACAACTCTGAAGGTGAAAAGTGGTCGATGGATGACTTGCATTAGTTGCATGTTCATTGTAGAAATAAAAAATGCACCTASTGGTCCAATAATCCAAGAATTTTGGTGACTACCTTTGGTCATTGAGGTGCATTCWTTAAGGGTTAAGAGACATTCCAAGTAGAAATTGCTTCAACTCTAACTGGTTGCCTCAAATAACTTTACAACTTCCAATGCTTGCTATTTTYGCACTTAGCTAACTACAATATTCTAAGCAATGAACAACAATAAACTCTAAATGTCCAAGGCTTTTTTTGAGCTTCTTAAAACTTGCTCTAGATTGAACTAAAAAAACAACATTTTGATAAGTTTTATCAACTTTTTTTAAATTGTAACCATACAAATTCAAACTAGACATGTTAGAGTATTACACATGAATTCAAAGATTATAATGTTTGACCATGAGGGTGTTAAAACTATGAATCTGATTTGAAGTCTTTCAATCTTCTTTTCACATGTCAAATCTACAAAATTGGTCAACAAAAAAATACGTGATTAAAAGTCATAACAAGTTTAATCTAAATAGATTTATAGCTTCTCAAAATGTAATTTATAATTTTTTTAAATGAATTTAAAATGAAATTTTTTCCTCCAAGATCTAGTATATTTGATGTTCATTTCGAAAAGCCCTCAATAATAAAAAAAAATTCATGATTTGCAATGGACACCCTTATACAAAATCTTGATAGAAATATTACTATCATTCATTTTCATAATCAAATTTTTGATGCTAAATCTAAAATTCTTCAAGGATTATTCATAAATATAAACTACTAAAAATAATTACTTGATTAGGTTTTATTCAACTTCAAAGTGTTATTCATACTAGAATTTTAATTGGTGCCTTGGGCATTTGGAGGTTTAATAAGAAGAGAAGAATGCATTCTTGAAGTGAGACTATCTCCCTATCTCCTCAAAAGAAAGGTTACACCTCCTAGTTTGCATTAGTCCCCCCTCCTCTATCGAAAAAATCACAAGCCATGGTTTTTTTTTCTTAAAAATTACCTCCCCCCCCTCCCTTCCCTGCTGTTGATCCTGATACGAATAATGGGATACAATATGCATATTGTATATATACAATATATATATGGATACAAAAATGAATACGAAAACCAATTCATCCATATCAATTGTCAAAAAAGTTTGTTTTGAAAAATATAAGGCTGAAGGGGATATTGGGATTTTCAAATTATGTTCAGATTGGATTATTTTTCATACCCTCCAAATAAAATTGGAGTGGTTATAAAAATAATCCAATCTGAACCTTGTGTGTCACTATCTCCTATCTCCTCCAAAGAGAGGGTACACAATTTTCCAAGAAGGTACACAATATATATTCCATGAGGGATACAAAGGTGTTATGGGGACATATATAGTAGTAGTCTATAATATTTATACAAATATAAGTATAATGATAGCAGAATGTAGCATGTAATATAATTATAGAGTTTGGGAAAATTTGCCTTTTCRTCTTAGTAGTAACTACAAGGTTGACATTGTTAACAAAAGAATGTTATTAAAGTATTAAATGATTAAAGTCCCCCATTTTCTAGTTGATAAAATGTTGGTTTGAACGAAAATTAGGCACCTCCAATGTGGACATTGTGAAACAAAAATTTAAAGATGAAAGTCATCTAGACATGAACATTTTTTGCTAAGAAAAAGGTCTATGTGACAGTATTCATTGGAAGTTGAATATATAAGTGAAGTTTTATGTTTTTCTATTACTAAACATGATGATGTCTCTTCCAATTTGTGGGTGAAAACTGTCTCTACTACTAAGACTTGGGTCAAAGTAAAAAGTGCACAAATAGCAATATAGTATGCTGGACAATTTTTGTCATTGGTGTCATCGTCAATGTTGAGTACCAATAATATGAATATGCGTTGTTGAGTATGTATGTCCATTGTCAATTATGCCAATGATTTGAGCCATTTTCAATGACAAGACATTGAGTTTACATTTGGTTTCTAGTACATGCATTAGAAATCAAATTAATTAATATGCATTATATGCAATGTTCATTTGCACTAGTGCAAATGTACACTTGAGGGGGTCTTATGAACCATGAGAATATCTATACTCAAAAAAATCACTTTCATTTAAATGTAAGTTCTTGTTAAAAATACGAATGTAGAGTTATTGAAAAGATAAAGTCAAAAGGAATCATAGCAAGCTTGAATGTAACCAAAGTTCAAATTTTTTGAACCATGATTTACCTTTGTAGATGTCATTTTTGAAGCGTGGTAACCAAAAATAAAAATAAAAATAATTGTATGATTTCAATTGTTTCTAAAATTCAATTCTTTAAATATTCGATACATGATGACTTTAACAAGGGTTAAAATGGCATTAAAATTGATTAATATATGTATCGTTATATCCACAAGTCTTTAGATTTTTAATGACTATTTATTTCTTGGGGAATTTATATAGAAAAAAATAGAAAAAATCCAATTAGCATCTATCATTTTCAATTGTATATTGCTGCAAATTGAAMATCTATTTAAAAAATGGACTTGGACTGACAAATTTGGAAATAAATATCATTTAAAGAAAAATAGAAACCTTTAATTAAAGAGCAATGTCTAATCAAAGATTTTTTGGAACCTGTATCACATCTCAGTACATGCACTACATGCACTACATTCTYGACTACATTATTTGATTTTAGGGCCAATGAGTAGTTGTATTTTGAGAGCATTCCTAAGACTAGTCAATAAGGAAGTTTTGCAATTATAAATTTTAAATTTAAACTGTAAATTGATTTTTTCACTTTTTATTTGAAATCATGCTTTTTGGCAATTAGGGAGTATTTGTCAAGTTTTTGATACAAAAACTTTAGGAAAAATTTCTTTAAACCAATTCCTTCATCCAAAAYTTTTGACRGTGGAAATCATTTGGAATATAGAAATAGGAGATCAACCTTTGCGAAACAAATAATTTGCATTATTTCCTTCATTAAAAACTTTTGACAAAAATAATGTGATTTTGTAGAATAAAAATGTAAATCACCCTAGTTTTGTATAAAAAAATWAAGAAAAACATTTGGAATTCATTTTTTAATATTGATTAAAACAATTTTAGATTTAATGGTGTAATATCAAAATTAAACTATTCTAAGAACCTTTAGGGCTCCATAAGCAAWGTTTAATTTTTTAAGTCAATTGTGCCTAATATCCTTCTAATTTTTTAATGAATAGACTACAAATTACTTTTAATTTCATTGCATTGACTTGCAACATGCAAATGGGCTAAGTTATGGAGAAACATGTTTGCCATGTAGAAATCAATGAGGTCATGAAGAAAGATATTTGTTGCCAACTKGTTGTTCCAATAGACAAAGAGAGCAAGTTAAGGGAATGGAAAGGGAACAAGGCAAGAGGAATGGACCACAAAACTGAATTGAGAATATGCAAGGGGCTCTAGAGAACAAATGGAACCTTTATTCAAAGGGTTCCCTAGAGACAATGAAATTTTTGWTGGCAAAGAATCATCAAAATCTTACTTGATTTTAAGTTGGCTACCATTAAATTAGAAGAAAAAGAGTGAATTAAAATCCTCCGCCACGTATATAGTGGAGGATCATACCTCCACCTGGAGGGAGGTATAACACCTAGTTAAGATCGTTCTGGAAATAGAAGTGAAATCTATTAGAATCAAGGCTTTTCCTTTCAAAAGAACCTTGAAATAAAATTCCCACAGATTTCAATAACAGAAWAAATTCCAAAGACATTACTATAAGGTCATTATATTTCAAATCCTTTCTAACAAATTTCACTTCGAAAGTCACAAAGTCAGACATGGCATTAAAACAGTAACATGGTACACATTTAGATAAAACAACCCATTGTGGTCAGAATTTGGAGATGTCTTCATTAGTGCTGAAATTTTAAAAARAAATTCCCATGTAACGGCAAGTGTGAGAAATAGTGAGACCAATTGAAATCATATTTTTCAAACAAAGTATGATTTAGTTATGAATTTTTGAAGTGATTTCCCTAACACAATAAGGTATCCAACAAAAAGTGTATCCAATATGCTCATACTAATCACCTAAAGTGGTCACAACAATTTCTAATGTGGAAGGGCCTGAAAAGTCACTTCCTACAATGATTTCCTAATGAGGTCACTAATCACTCCATGGGGGTCAGGTTAGACATTGATTATGGCCTGAAAAATCGCCATGGGGTGATTAGGTGACCACTATGGGTCATCTGACCGCAATGGGATGTTCTACCTTATATGAAGATGGGGGCAGCAAAAAAAGCCCGAAAACGCCAACACTACTTACTTTGTACAACATGAACTGCAAGTTTGTCTGACAGCATCATAAACACGTTTTCATACTCACCTGGATACATTTACAGAAACTCTATCAGTAAGAAAAGCCTATAAACTTGCTCCTTGATACTTAATCAGATATCGAGTTGGGCGCATAGGTAACTTCCCACCCATAAGCACATAAACTCCAACTTGATATCATAAGCAACATACCTAACAAGTGATTCATCAACTACAGATACAAGATTATTTCTACAACTCTGATCAARACAGAATTTCAACCTCCTAGAAAAAATACTAGCCCTAAATCTGGAAGTGATGCCACTTCACTAAATCTACGCAAACCTGAAGATGAAGTAGCCAATATTGTGGGAACTGAAAGCGATAACTTAGTTACGCAGTGATTTAATCCACAACACTGCCAAGAGACACTAGCCTGACGAGACTAATTGTTACCTGAAGAGCAGCCATGTCATCGTTTTGTGTACTACAGGAAGATCAGCAACTGCCGGAGCTTCAAGTCAAGGAGGCACGTGATTTCRGTTTGCTTTATGATGATTTTGAATGCTTGAATGGACAGATGTCGATAGCATTGCCTTTTCATCGTAGAGCACGCGCGTGCGGACCCGGTTGAGTCTTTCCCTCACGTCAGATATTGCCAGTAGAAATCAATGTTTTCCGAAAAAATGCCGCTTATGATGAGTCCTCGTTTTCTGTGAGGCATCCCAAAAGATGGTTACAGGAAATACATATCACCTACTCCAGGATTGCACGTTTCTAGTAAGTCACCATTAACCAAATTAAATAGTTTAGGAGAGAACTTGTAACAATCATTTTGCWTTGGAAAATAGGCAATCTATGTAACACAGACAAGACCCATGCGTCAGATTATCTCACCATCATCTCTTTCATCTGTTCCACATCTTCAAACAGTTTCTTCTGCTCTCCTAAGACGTCCTGCAGATTCTGATCCACCAATCATACAAGGCGCTCTCAGAACTACTTGCGAAGGGAAAACTATTTCATGGGCATATACACTGCTAGAAAGTCAGGACAAAGAGATCAAAGAATGGAAATCCCTTACAGAAATATAGACATGATTAAGCAAGGCATAATGTCATAATTAGAAGAATGACCGACATGTCCAAGAGACAAACCTTGTTGGTTTCTGCTAATTCTGCTTCCAGGCATTTGATCCTGTCTGCAGAAGGATCTCCTGCAGGCGTTTTGGCAGCTAAATTACATGTTGAAGACAGTGTGCTGAATTCTTCCTCGAGCTTTGTCACACGATTGGACATGTCCCCTGTTGATCTTGCAACTTCATCTGCAGTCATCCAGAACTTTGAATCCTTTTCTTCAGAGAACTTTGACGCAAGCCGGTAGGGGAATCTGACACAATCTAGGAACGCCAAAAGAAGAGACCACAACAGAGACCGGGCCTGCATGCTTGTCATCTCCAAAGTCTCGGACTCCTCTGCAATTCAATACAAATTGACATCAAAGTGAGTAGTTGCCCACCAACTTCGCACCACAAGATTTCTCAGAACGACAACCATGACTCAAGATACAMGTTGATGAAGGTATTCTTACGGTTTGAGCAAATATAGAAACCATGCAGATGCATTATCGATTAAGTACCTTCAGAAGTTTTGGCTGACATCTTTGTATCACGTCCTCCAACGGGTTCTTCATTACTTTGACTCTGTAACCAACAAGCCAATAAGTATTTCAGTGAGCAATGAGTTTGTTATATAAAAACACGCACCAATGTCCCAAGTATCAGAATAAATCTAGAGGCGAGAGCATCAACAACTTCTATCATGATTAAATACCTCTCTTTTCAAAGGTGACGCCTCATACTGAGRATGACTACAACTCTTCCCCGCTCCAGACTCTGCAGTTGACTCTTCTTGTCCACCCCCAAACTCGTGACCAATTTCCTGTGACACATTAAGCGATCACGTAAAATTCAAAATGCAGTTAAGAGGCAACTCGACCTRACAACCTCAAACTTCAAATCAAAGGAAATAGCTGGCATACTGAGAAACAATGAGCAAGACCGTCATCAAGTCAAATTGATCTCAACCTMACGTCATAAGGAAACTGAAATAAAGTTTCTAGGAAGAGGAAAGTCAAAGATTTGAACAGCGAGTATACCACCTTTATGTCCTCAAAATGGTACGAATCAGCATGATCTTTTGCAGAAGACGCACTCTCTCTTACACCTTTTCCATGCACATCTGCTAGTACAAGCTGCAGAGTGTGACACAATTGTGCAGARCACAGAACTTCGGTAAATGCCTTGATGATGCTAACCAACATGAGAACTAAAAGTRCCAATTTGCAAAAGTTCCTAATTCTTTAACTTCGAAATCTTGTCAGCGACAATAAGTGAAAGAACAACTCATAGTTCTATGATAAAATGAAGTCCTTCGCTTTCTCAAGTGCACGTTGAAGTACAAATTCTGTGTTAACTTACCTTCACAATGTCAGAATCCCTCCAAGGCCCCTTGTTGGACTGCAGACATCCACCTTCTGAAGAGCAGGTGCAAACTCCACCTAGAAAGTCTGGCAAGTTACTGTACCAACCACAAACTCCAACAGTGAGTCAACAGATATTCGATTTTATTGTGACGATTACTTAAAGCTGATGTGCGATATTGCATCCAAAGTAACGAGAGACAATTGATAAAATCGAATACCCTTACTGTACTGCACACGGGCTAGTCAAAAATTARGTTCAAAGTTACAACACTCCACTAAGAACGTTGAGAATACGAAGACCCAAGTACCTTTCATCAATGATCTCCAGCATTTTTTTCTGAAAGTTGTTACCATAAACCTGCCAAGACAAATAAATGCAGTATTAACAATAACGTTAAGAGTGTCTCTGCAGAGACATCTCCAGCTTAGGCAATACTGCTTCCGAGTGATCAGACACAAAAAATATGAATAAAAAGAAACATCAAGGATCCCGAAGTACTCGCCCAGTCATGCCCTGCCTAGGAAAATTCTAAAAACTCATGGGCTAAGAAAAGGAAGCGGTAACATATGAAAAACAACATACATGTATTTTTGCTGCTGTGCACGGATCCAGAAAGCGCTTGACAGTGCCCCAAAGCACTTTAAAACCTGGCCCAGCATTGACGATGAACAATCGCGCCAATGTCTGCGTTGCAACCAATGAACAAAAATAAAAAACACATTCGCCTAACATAACTTGCCAGCCAAAAGACAAAGTGATCAATCCACATATAAAAGTACCTCAGGGTAATTATCATTATCAATTTTCTGGATGGCAATAACAAGGTCTCGTGCCTCTTTGGAGAAATTCTTCATACCCTACAAACAAAAATGAAAAGTTAGAAATGCAATAAATGAATGAAGAAGCACCAGCATGACTAGACCACATGATTTGAAGACACATGGTGAACATATTACCACTCCAGCTACATCAAGAATGGTGGTGGTGTCGCCAATATGGCGATTTGCTGCAACAGAGCATGCTGGGAACTTCACGTTCAGCAGCTTCTCAAACTCTTGTACATGGTACTTCAAATATCTGTCAAGCGTGGTAACTTCCATCAAGTTCTGTGCATGAATYTTGCCAATTCTTTCAATATACACAGGCCTGCCTTCTTTGTCCACCCCATGATGCCCTTGCGGATAATACAACCTCACTTTGTCTATTTCTGTAAAGGTGAAGTCCTGAACACAAAACAAATACGACCAATAAGAATTGTGATGCAACAGATGACATAGATAGAATTTTCAAACACAGTTCTGGGTATTCGTCGAATGTGCAAATCCACCCAGTGATACAGAGGGTTCGGTACAAAACTGCCCTCAAAGATCATTCTAAAGTTTGTTACTTAAAACTCAGTCTTAGTCCTTGTAAACCTTCCTAAATAGTGCAGAGTAGTTTCCCATAGTTCACGAGAAGAAAACATGTCACGAATTGTGAACTCTGCAATAGGAGTGCAGATTGACATAAACCTCATCAATTGTATCCGTCCCAAAATCCTTGCGCCAAGCCAACATGTGTTTCCACATTTCTGTCGTCTTTTTGATGTCATATTTCCTTGCCTTCAAAAACCTTCACAGTATAACACAAAACTTCAAATAGCTTAATTGAAGACCATATCACAGGTCAAATGAGAGTTGAAACTAACTATCAACATCATTTGGCATGAGGAGTCCGCAACAGAAATAAAAGGCTTCCTGATATTTGTCCAGTACTTCGCAACTTCCACACCAAGCTACACTCGAAACAGTGCAGCACTAAATAGCTGTAATAGAGGACCGCTACCAGAAGGCTTCATCGTTTCGACTGTGATTTATTCTTGACACCAAATTCTAGCAAAAATAGACTTCAATCTAGAATCTCCATCGACACTAACTCAAACCATTTTAACCTTCAGCTGCTGGGCCTTGCATCAACTTAAAAACTTAAAATGTATACTATACAAAAAATCATAGCCCCTTCGCACCTGGTTCTTTCTGTTTTTGACAACATCTTTAGAAAAAGTCCAAATCACTCATATCRAACATCTTCCCTCATGAGTGAAAATTGGACCGAACAGATCATACAGACGAAAATACTGACAGCACCTGAAACGTCACTCAGTGGACAACACTACGGCCAATAAGGAAGAGGAGTTCACATGGCGGAACAAATTCTGTACACAAACTAGCGCAACAGAAGGTACATTCGTAGATAAGTGCTCATGAATATGCTAGGAACCAAACCGTAAGATACCAACCTCAGAAGAATGTGGAAGTCATCATGCTGCAGCGGGAGGAGACTTCTGGCAATTAGCTCTTTCCGAAGTTCGTCAACAGCGTGCAGGTCCTTAGCATCACGAACATCCACGATTTGTGCYAATTTCTTTTCACTGTTCAAACTGACGCTGCGTCGTCTTTTCAACGACAAAGAATTGCGAAACTTGGAGTTAGAAATGAGATGTCGAATAGCTCCTAATTTTGCTTTACTTCCGCTCCCTCGCCATTCTTCATCAACACGGCTGGATGACACCGGGGCATTTGAATGTGTGGCCCGATTTCCATTCGAATCTAAAAAAAACACGACAACAGTCGTCAGTTACAAAATGCATGATCTTATTCCTATTTGAAATAGTGAGGCATTCATAGCTCAAAAAGACAACCAAGGCTTTTCCAATTAAGGACCGAAAACAAGTAGCGTTCATGATCAATACATACGGGCTATGGTCTTCACAAAAACTGCAAATCGGTGTGTAAAAATCAAAATGTGAGTACATGCGRCACCAACCTTGGCTTTGAAGCCCCATAGTAACCAGTCACAAATTGATCARAGGACTCTTCGCCCAAAGGTCCAAACTATTTCCGCAGAAATAAWTGTCCACGAACTTGCAGTCATGACGCACACACTTCAGCACTCCAGAAAACGCTTCAAGCTGGTCTTCTTCCAAACAGTCCTGATCGTGTCAAACCATCAACAATCAGCAAAATCGTCTGTCTCCTGATCCATTAGGTGTTGAGAGAATCCTACCACGATCAAACACCTCATTCTCTTATCTTCTTCGAAGGATATTCATCTTAGGTTTGACATTGCCGTCAGGATATGGATGGGTAATATATGACAAAGGCTTCAAATTTTTAAAGTATCAAGTTTGCAGGTCGCGATACTCCATGTTTCTATTTTTTAATTAAAAAAACACGAAACCTTATCACCTCTAATTTTAATAAAAACGACAGATAGTGAGCACGAAATGGTCACAGAAAATCGCATCCACCTTGAAGTGCTCCTCCTAATAAAATCAAAACCTAAAGACCAGCAAAGTCAAATCCGATTCATAAATTATCTCCGAATCGAACACGATATTAAGCCTAACCTGCGTTGATCCCTACCACACTTCTGGTCACGGCCTAACCACATTCCAGGGGGGGCCAAACAAAACAATTAAAGAATTTTGAAAGCCAAAGCAAAACAATAAACTGAATTTAAAAAAAATTTAAAAAATATATCTCTCAACTAGAATACCAAGAAATATAACCCTTCACGCTTCAACTGGGAACAATTCAACTCTATTCCACCTCCATTAATGAGGTCTCGGAATTAAGCGTCCACATACCACTTATACCGACGGGGCGACAAGTCCAAAACTCACCCCACCCACCCCCGCCTTCCTCTGGCGCTCACACATCGCCATTGTCATCCGAAACTAATCAAATTAATTAAAATCAAATGCAATCAAAAGGCAACAC
The DNA here is from genome assembly GCA_006891605.1 of Pleurozium schreberi. Lineage (NCBI taxonomy): Eukaryota > Viridiplantae > Streptophyta > Bryopsida > Hypnales > Hylocomiaceae > Pleurozium > Pleurozium schreberi. Next base: position 205,739 of record VACF01001984.1, read on the forward strand.
TAAAAACGCACCAAAACAAAACCCGAAAATCGAAATTCTTCAAACAATTAAGCCAGACATCTCCGAATAAAATCGATCACTTCTTTTTGCACTCTACAAAATCRGCACAAATGGATTCCATCTCCATATCAAAGCCTCAGACCTAAACATCCAAAAAACAATAATACCGACGACGCTCCCGTTCCAGACTTTAACTACCATMCCTCCCCTGCCGCTCAACTCCCAATGCCATTGACATCCTAGAATAATCCAAGYAATTCAAATCGATCAAGCTAAAATCCATTCCATGACTACTTTCCGAACCACACACGGAATGAATCTAAACAAGCGCCGATTACTAATCACACTTCTGAAAACGCCCTAACAATTCAAAGCACAGTCCAAAATAAAACAAAACACACCCAAACATAACAAGAGGTGAAATTCTTWCCAATCGAACAAAATATCACAAAATTACAATACCAAGAAACCGATCACCTCTGTCGACAGGCTTCAACATCGGCACAAAAATCAACTACAATTACACCACCTCCACTAGCATAGTCTCAAACCTAAGCATCCAAATCACACTGAGACCGACGACGCTCCTGCCACAAACCTCAAACCCGTCACGTCCATGCCCATTCTCTCCCACTGTCATCCTAAACGTACTAATTAAATTCAATCAAATCAATTTTGGATCAAGAAAGTCAACAAAAAAAAGAAACTGAAATCCGACCTCATACTCAAACGCGTTGAAAGCAGTCCTCGCAYAACCAAAGTACGATTTCGAAACACAAACGCACCTCGAATTCGCGAAAGCATGCCTCACGGACTGCAAAGAGCACCGTGGCGGTGGCGTCGAGATCCGGTGCAAAGGAATCCGRAGAGGCGAAAGGCAAGAAAGGTTCAGCACTTCAATGGTCTGACTGAGAAGAGAGTGCTCGGAAAGGCGACGAGCAGTCGGAAAGAACGTAGCAAAGGCAACGCCCGCGTTACGACGGGTGGCATCGCAGGTGGCAGCGAACGAACGGGAAAGACGCGACGGCGTCTCGCAACGTCCGATTCTCCGGCGGGGACACATTCGAAGCCACTATCCGATTGCATCCCGCGACGTTTGTTGACGAGGTAGAAACTGGGGATGCTGTCGAATCCCCTCTCGCGCTGCTTCCGTTTGACGAGAAGGAGCGACGACGTCAATCTTTTCCGTCGCCAGGTCGGCGCCGGTCGTTGACGCGCGGGGGCGACGATGTCTGCAGTTTCGCCCGGAACTGGTTGTTGCCCTGTCCTAGTTTCTGGAAGGTTCTTCTTTTATCCCTTCACACTGGCCGGGGTTCACACTGGCCGGGGTGGACTGGCCGGCCCCCTCGCTTCGGCCACTCCAAGTAATTACAGGGGTGCAGGTATAATAAAAAGCCCCCCTATTTTGGGCCCGATTAATCCTAGAGCACCATGATTCATCTTCAAAATTGACGTCTTTGAGAAAAATCATTATAAAGTGCTATTTGGAAACATAATTTGGAATTGATATATAAATTAAAGTTGTAGACTGAGAATTGTAGATTCCATCTGTACGGTTAGGTTCACCAATGCTATCACCAATATTTTTTTATAAATTTTGAAAGGAAAATTTCAAAATTCCTTCAAAATTTGATAACAAGAAAAGCTTCATCATTTTGGAGTAAATTTTTTTGGAATGGATTTGGAATGAGGTTCTTTTGACATGGCAATTTTTTGAAATTTTTGTGTTATTAAAATCTATGACTTCATTTTGACAAATCCAATTTTGAACTAAAGTCAATGCAATTTTGGCTTAATCAACCACTTGACATAGTTGCACACTAATAATTTTAGAAAAATATTTACTCCAATAACACCAAATCCAACCCTCAAATAAGACAACAACTTGATATAGTATCCCCACAAATTAGAAAAACTTTCATCCAAGCAATTAGAGGATGAAATTGTAGTTTCAATTTGTTCATTGTCCAATTTCTGGACGTTGGCACGTTCTAGGATTAATTTACCTTGTACATCGCTCCTAGTTAACTTGGGGCCTGTGATTGCAAATATGAATTCAGAACTTGCAAATTCTACCATGCGTGGAAAATAAAAAAATTCAGGGCTTTGCCAAGTGGCAGAGCAAGGGGGTCAGTTCACCCCAGCCTACACTGGTAGGACGTTAAATCTGTTGCATGAAGGTGGGACCAACATGGTAAATTTTGGGTTCAACGTGGATAAAAGTTTTAAAAAAGACCCCTATTTTGAGCCGTCTCTAGGATATGTTGTAGACCTCTTCTAGCTGATCTGGGATCTCTGATTGCAAACATGAATTCAAAATTTTCAAAAACAATTGTCTGCAAAAAATAAAAAATTATTGCTTTTCCCCTAGGAAAAATCCAACTTGCTAGTCCTACTTCAAGGAATGATTTTATTGTCCTGCCTTATAGTGGGCTCTTAAGAAGCCCGGTTAGTAGGAAAAGTATTAAAAGACGAAACAATTCCACCAATCATTGGTGAGTGTGGAAGTAAGAGAATGGGCACTCAATATTGTAGAAGAAACAAAAAAGTGCTTTCAAATTTTTTGTATTGGTGAACACACACACCTACCAATACATATAAGGAGCCCCTTAGTGTCGCAACTAGCCAACCAAAAGAATGTAACATTGTGGTTGCATGTCTCGCTTTTACAAATGGAGTGCTTAGAGGCAACATAACCTACGTAGAATCTAGAACAACACCTTATAGTTGTGCCTCTAGAATTTTTTTTATGCATGATTTTTTGCCATTTGGCTACAACCCAAAGACTTTGGCTATTTGATTTAGGATTTTGTTTTGTTTTKGAGGGTCAARATAACCATATTATTATTGTAATTRAAGACAAATAGCCAAATGAAAMYTAAGTATCACCTAATTTTGATATAGGTATCACCAAGTATCATCCAAGCATCACATATATGAATATTGAAGAAACAATTGGCAACTTTTCCAAAAGGAACATTCAATTGGTGCTAAACACTAGAACTCCTTGGACATGAAGTGTCTAGTGAATGACAACATAATCCTTCTATGTAGTACAAAAGTGGAGATGTTCATTATTGGGATTTTGAGTGAAAAGAAAGGTCTTGCACAATAGTTTGCCCTCCAAAAAGTGCTCTTGTTTTCTTTTAAAAAAATGATTCTCAAGTTACCAAAAAGAATAAGTTAAAAGGACTCTTAGTACATCCACTACAAGAGAAAGGGGTATTTTAAGTGCAATTTTAAGGCAGAAAAACCATATTGAAAGGTCATGTGTTTTAAGTAATATATTGCTTAAAATCATGTGTCTAGGACCTACCTTAAAGTACCTTTACTGAATTCCTACATCATGTCAATTTAGTGAATTTGTCATGTCTTTTTAGCATTCTTAAGAGACAATATTAACTACAAAAAAAATCTTCTCCAAAAGATATTTTACTTCATAAAAATTTGTACATTCAAAATAGCCAAATCAACAAGGCGTTTTATTTCTATAAAGGAAACCAAATTTATGAAAAGTCTAAATCTATGAAAAAGTCTAAATCTATGAAAAAATTCAAATCTATAAWRAAATCTAAAATCTATGGAAAAGGTMCAAATCTATGAAAAAGTCCAAATTCATACAAAGTAGTCTAAATCTATGAAAAAGTCTAAATCTATGAAAATTTATAATTCAATAAATATTGCTAAATCTTCAAGCAAATGTTGCCATCTCTCAAAGCATTTCTGGAGAGATTCAACCTTCTACTTTAAGATACTAGTCTATAGTAATCCATGCCCAGCATATACTACAACATCAGCCCAAGATCCCAAGGCTCCCTGGAAGTGTTGAAAGAAAAGGAGAACGACGGGCTAAAAGAAGCCATTCGCTTGGTGGCCACCTCCTGAATATGCACTTCTTGCTGATGGATAACTCCCCGCAACTGTCGGCTGCTTGCTTCCTGGCGGCGGCATTCAGGATGTGCGAGATAAGCGGGGTTGTATTCCACGTCTCCAAAGACCATGAAGTGGTTGTCTTCTACAAAGGACGGGAACTATCGATGCCTTCATTGCCAACTGCAAGGCGCAACTTGGCAAGGAAGAGGATGAGACTACATAGAAGCGTGTCATAGTGAGCACTCTTCATCAATTTGTAACCAATTGCAATCTACTCAAAGGAACACGATCTTCTCATGCACTTTGACAAAACTTGGCAAACAAGCCGAGTGATGAGGCTACCTAGTTCATAGAATCGTGTTATATGTAGTGAACACTCTTCATCTGTAAATCAATTGCAATCTGTTCAGAGGGACAGGATCCCCATATGGAAGCTCCTATCTAGCTAATTCTTGTGGCATTCAACTGTAGATGTCAAGTAGTACCATAATATGGACTTTGCATTTTGCTTGACATAGCTTGCTTCAAAATGGACTTCTACTGGTTGAGTAAAGTTACTTTTTTCAACAACAAACACAAGCCATGCTCACATTAGAAAGTACGCATGTAGAAAAAATTACCTCCAACTTTAATTCACAAGTTGCATCATGCTCACATTAGAAAATACGCATGTAGAAAAGATTACCTCCAACTTTAATCACAAGTTGCATCACCTTGAGCAAGCTTGAAAATGGACCATTGCCTTATGTTGCATGAAACTTCTTCAATTTGCGCTCAGCTTTGTGGGACACAGATTCCTGTAGCGCTCCAGCAATGCAAAACAACGTAACAATACCTTAGCATTATGGAATGCCTAAGCACCAACAATTGCAGTTTCTACACCCCAAGCCATTGATAGTAAAAAGATGTATCACATTTGTGCGATCACAAAAAGGAAAGTGTAAATCACCTGAAATGAAACAAGAATCTACCCTATTGTTGTGTAAATCACATGAGATGAAACAAGAATACTACCCTACCATTGTATAACTAGCTCTTCTTTGCAAAAAAACAATATTGATCACARAAAGGAAAGAATAGGAAATTAGGAATCCTACTTATGATTCTACTTTATCACTTTCTGCTTCAATCRCCAGCTATATTGTGGGCAGAGCAGAATCTATATTGAAGGCAACATGGAAACTGGAGGAACTCCTAGAGTCAATTCTTGTTGTAAARCTTCTAGAAGTTCCATCCCTGCTGTATTGTGGCCATGGACTGGTTCGTCCACTCCARTCAAAAAAAGGCCATCGAACCTCGACCAACGTTGCCGGGAAACGAAATCATCCAAATTAAATCCATTTTCAAATGGCATTTTCCTTGCCTTAACTATAACTTTTCCATTACCTTTAAAACGACTCTATTACAGATGTAATTACATACACACATATTGATAAACATTCAAAAACATTCAAATTATTACTAAACTAGAAATTAGGGATTGTTCCTACCACTCCTCCAAACCCTAATTGCCAAATGCCCCAAACCCAACTCACCGGCACTTTCTTCTGCGTGACAAAGCACACAGAGTCCTTGCCGCGAAYGCCGACGGACGTAATTCCAGCAGATTGCACGGCTTTGAATGCATACTCTATACTCCAAGGTCCACATGCCTCAAGAGAGTAGTCATAGTCTTGAAGATCGACCATCAACTCAGACCTTTAGAAGTACCTAGTGCACAAGAGGATAAACATAGGGAAATATAAGTATGAAATTGCGCTCGCAAACATTCAAACACAATTCTAGTTCAATCAGTAAAGACACAAGCAAACACGAATCACTAAGAACCTAACTTACACAAACACAAGCATAACCTTACCTCATGCGAGCAGAGCTGTAGGACGTTGCAACTGAGCGCCGAACCCTTAGACTGTTGTCCTAAAACATGCAAACCTGTTGTCCTAAAACATGCAACTGAGCGCCGAACCCTTAGACTGAAGCCCCAAACCCTAAGGCTTGAGCGGCCTGGATCGTTCGGGGAAGATCAACGGCTGACTGTTGCTTTTACATTTCACATTGCCCTTACAATGAAAATTACTGGCACGAACAGKGCTATAGTATCAACCTAAAATGACGTCCTTTTCAGGCATTCCTCGACCAATCAGCATGTGCAAGTTTTTAACAATCATCAAAGAGACTTTCCAGCACAACAGACCAACTTTCAGCATTTTTTTACTAAAGTCCCTTCCTTAAAACACCCCCATCTCTTGTAGTGATCCTCTTGTAGCGCATAATAATTGTGCAGTAAGAGAGTTTGCAGAGAGTAGGTGGGCGTGCACATCATTCAAGATGGAAAGCCAAATTAAATGCATGAACCTTTCCCACCACCATGCACTAAAATAGGTTATGCCTATGTTACAATATATGAGAATTTTGTTATTTTTTACTTATTGGAGCTAGGACTAGAGCTCATTTAACCTTTAATCCCTAAGAGACCATTGTTCCTTGGAGGGACAAATGAGATTTCGGGCAGGTACCTACGGTCTCAATTTTTTGTCTTGATTTTTTGAAATTTTTTCTGAAGATAGAAAAATTGATTTGCTCTATGGGAATATAATTTTTTTTCCAATCAATGACCGGAAACAAAAGTTATGCCCAAATAAGCTCAAAATAGGGGAGAAGGGGCAACAAAAAAACAAATTTTAAATTTAGATTTTTTTCTCATAGATTATATTTTTGCCTACATAGAAAGATTTGATTCATTACATTTGGATTTGTTATGAGAAAGTTACGAGCAATCTTGTTTTTCGGGCAATCTAAGCATCATTTTGAAAAAATAAATTGTAGGATTCGTTATTGAATGCAAATTTTTCAATTTTTCAAAAAAACAGTTCCACATGATTTGCTTTTCTTGCTAGAACAATCTTACTATTTGGATTAGTGTGTTTTAATTCCATCTTGAAGATATTAATAATTTAGATTTTCTTCTATCTTGTACCTACGTCTACTTAACAATTTTTTTAAAGACTAAAATTTATGCTTTTTTTATTTTTTTTAATTTTTTCCTAGACTCTCAATTCAATTTTCCAGTGTAAAGATTTAAAGCTCAAAACTTTGTAGTGCAAAATGAAAGTTAAGAAGGTTTAAAGTCAAATAGTCTAGTCCCGCAGTGTGCTGAAAAACTTGTTTTTTTCACTTTAAACATTATAATTATCTTGCAATCTCTGCGGTCAAATTTTTTGAAATGTTTACTACATATTCTCATACTAGTTAGGTATAAGATCCTACGATTAGATGTGCAAAAAAATCAATTATAAATCTTTTTACTCTTTGCTATAAAAATAATCCTTTAAGGATTAAACGACAGGTTTATGACCGTGGATATCATCCATTGTCATACCGTGGGAATCATTGGTTTTCAAAAATTCAAAAGCATGCATTGGAAGTCAAACTTCTATAGAAGATCTTCTCTTTCCCTCTCTAATTTTGAGGATGAATAATTGCACTTCTATCCTACACATAAAGATGCTCTCTCATTCATTGACCAAAAAATGGCCTCGGCGTTGTTTATGGATTAATCCATAAACATCATGGTGGACATTTGACATTTGAAGAATGACAAGGAATTCTCCAATATAGGACAAAAGTGCAACTATTCATCTTTGAAATTAGAGGTGGAAAAGGAAGATCTTCTACAGTAGTTTAATTTCGATGCGTGCTTTTGGATTTTTCTATACCAATGATTCCCATGGTATCAAAATGGATAATTTCCACGGTCATTGTTCCGTCCTTCAAAGATTAATTTCAATGGTCTTTATGGCACTCAATTTGCAAAACTCAACAATTGAGTTTGAATTGTGCCGGGACCACAAGTTCACATACGACAATGAGGACTTAATTACCTATCCAAGGTGATACTAGAGAAATACGGCCAAGGTGGACTAGCCCCCTCGCTTGGCCCCTCCAAGTCATTCTAGAGGTGCGAGTAAAATAAAAAGCCCCCTATTTTGAGCTGAATTRATTTACCTTGTGCACATCTTCTACATTGAGTAGGGGTATTAAGGGACCAAACAATGAAGGGGACTTAAGGAAGAAAATTGTAGATCTTTGAAACATGATGTACAATACCCAAATACTTCAGCCACTATAATTGATGTACAACACAAGTAAGGGAGAGGCACCCAATGGCGTCCCTGTACCCAATGGCGTCAGATTCTACAAAGCATAATCATTTCAGATTATAAATGTAGGTGGGTAGTACATGGCTTATTCCTTTGACCTAAGCTAATAAGTAGTCTACAGTCCGGCTACAATTATCTTCTAGAATGAACGCATGTTCTAGAAAGGGATAGCATTCGGTACATGGACGCCATTGAGTGCTCTCCCTTAGATATTTATATAGTGTGAAATGTCAAATAATTAGTATGGGTCCCTTTAATGCTTCCAATTCAGAGTAGCTAATTGGAGGGCCTTTGATTGCAAATATGAATTCAAAAGTTGCAAATTAATTTCATCACTAGTGGAAAATAAAAAAATTTCAGGGTTTTACCGAGTGGCCAAGCGAGGGGGTCGGTTCACCCCGGCCTAAACCACCCTCCCCTAGAGGCACCCCTTGGGTTGCGAAAGCATCTTCACTTTGCAGCCTTCAGTTCTAACTTAATAATAGTAAGCCGGGACTTTTCTATATTTGCGGGGCAAGTGAGCCTTTCCTGTAGGGTAGGGGAAGCTTAAAGGGGCTTTTGTAATAAGTAASTAGGGTCAGGTGCATGCCAGCCAGAGGGGCTTTCGCTAATGTGCGGCACTTGTGCACACGAGGARAGCGAACGTGCATGCAGTGGGATCATCAGACTTCGGGAACTGTTCCCAGTGCCGAGTTTTTCTAGTAAGAGTGGACTGAAATGGAATGGGGTTACCTTACCTGACGCGCGTCAGTCGAGGTTGAGTGAAGATGTTTGCGCATGTACATGAAATAGTGGAATTAGGTTGGCTTTACAATTACGTTGCCTTAACCCAAGAAAAAGGGACTCTACAAGCCCATCAATGTCTACAAATACTTCCATTAATAAGGACATGTTGAGGTTCTTGAGTTCCAACTACACCAATAACTCATTCAAAAAGCATGACACTATGGTAGAGGGACCCGTAACTGATCAAATAAGCAACTCTGGACATGATCTTGGGTAGTGTTCGGCAAAGCACATATTTTTAGAGGTACATTGACAGAAATGATGGAAATTGCAATTTTTTGGGTAATTTTATCTCTTGCAATGAAATTGCTTAGAATTTAGAAAGGCTGAAGTTGGGCTTGACCCATGGTCAACTTCTAGAGTCATCCACTCCCAATCATTCAAGAACTACTTTCCCATTTATTGCTTCCTACTTTCTTGCTCACTTATGTGTCATGAACTTTTTGGTGGAAACCTTGAAAAACTCAAAAACACGCGGTCCAAGGAGAAATTGGAAATCTATTCCAGCCTTGGTGGGAAATACAACCCTCTATTGATTGGTGATGGGGCGCTGGTTAGTAAAGGGTCCCTCTACCATAACATTGTTAACCTTCACTTGGGGGGTCCCTTTTGCTCCCTCAAAATCTAGCCCCCCAAGCAATCAATTATGGCATCTCCAATCTCAAAGCCCACTCACTCAAGACTAGACCAACCAATGAATTTTATAACTAGAATCCTACCCTGGGTATGTAGCGGAAGATTATACCTGCACCTGGGGGGAGGTATAATACCCAGTCAACAAGAAATAGGCCCCACAAGATAATGTTTGAGGGAAAAAGTAAATAAAAGCCCCCTATATTGAGTCATCAATAGGGTATGTTCTCTATCTCTCCTTGCCAATTTGGAGTCTCTGATTGCAGATCTGAATTCAGAAATTGCAAAAAAACATGGTGCAAAAAATAAAAAATTCTTGCGTTTTCCCCTGCGGTAAATCTAGCATGTGGAGTCCATTTCATGGGCACGATATATTGTCGTGTATTCAAAAAGGAGTGCATTCTTGTACAGTAACAAAAAAATGTTTATCTTAAGGTATGCATTGATACTCAAAAATGGTTCCTTTTCCAATTGTGTCCGTTTTCTAGAATTCGGCATAACATGTTGAGGTAGACAAATGTAGAATCTTGCAATCTATGAAGTCAAAGATCTTGAATTTTTTTCCACATGTTGTAAATGTTGTATGTTTTCACTATTTGAATTTGAAAGAAAAAAAATTCCATGAATTACTTTACTCAAAGAGTGTTGGCTTTGTTTTGTAGGAATGAAAATAAACATTTTTCCAAACCTCAAATATTATAATTTTGGAATCCTTGTGGTCAAATGGGCTTAATTTTTTTCCCCAAATTTTCCTAGTAGTTTAATACGCTTTTTGTACAATCGGAATTCAAGAAAAAGTTTCAATTTTCATTTTAGGTCAATGCACTAGGAATTGGTAGTTTTTGACAATTTCCCGTGAAAAACACCCTTTATCCTTTGGGATTGATACTAATTTTTATAAATAATTTTAGTCATGGCAGTGTAGACTAAAGCAAATTTATAGACAAACCTTAAATACAACCCTAAAAGTTATTGAAAGTCTTGTTGTGATTGCAATTTTGAGCATCTTCTTAAAAAATAATGAATAAGATACATTTTTGAACTCAATTTTCACAATTTCCACTAAAATAGTATTGTTGTTAATACTAACATGTTGTAATTCCATCATATTAAGGTTTTAATTAACATTTTAATTTTTCCTTCATCTTCTATTTCTTATACTTCAATTGAATACAATTTTAACCCCTAAAGTTTTTCACATTAGATGTTTTTTAGACCATCTAGAAGACTGCGAGTTCTCGAGCTGTGGGAACACATTGGGAACTTTGGAACTCTGCTACGTAGGCAGTTTGACGCGGCACAGAGACTGCCACGTCAGATAATACTAATTAATTAATTATTTTAATTATTAATTAATTATTTAAATAATAATTTTTTGAAAAAAAAAAAAAAATTGAATCAGTTTTCAATTTCTTTGTACTTTCTAAGATTTTGGGATTTTTTTTTTTTTTTTTTTTTTTTGAAATTCAAAATTTCAGACCAGCAGTCGCTGGTTCCCTGTGCAGGGAACAGTTTCAGGGAACATCCCCGAAACAGGCTCTTGTGGGGCTGAAAAAACACCTAATGACTATGTTTTCACCAAATCGCTCCAAAACCGCCATTTCTAGGACACGTACAAAATTTTTCTTAAAGAATTTTTTGAATACATGTGTCCGTAGGAACTTATAGAACATTAGTTTTAGAACATCTGGAAAAAATTTCAGGAATTTCCACCTTGTAGATTGCAAGATATTAGCATTTGAATGGGGAAAAAAACGTGTTTTGGCCCTACAAAAACTGGGCAGCTGCACTTCAGATGGTCACATGTGTATGAAAAAATGCCCCAAATGGTGGTTACTCTTTGGATTCATTTTTCAAGGCAAATTGGACAGATGCTTGAAATTTTCAGATCATTTGGAATTGTACAACATATAGGAAAAAAATAGTGAGTAGAGAGAAGTAGAAAATGACTCAAAGTATTAAATTATAAACAATTTATTTATGGAATTGAAAAATGCCAATTCCAGTGGTTAAAATATTGTAATAAAAAAATTACCCCTAATATTTTTATTTTTTTCCAAAATTATTAAAAATTGAATTAAATAATGGATTTCAAACTTTTTTGTAGAGTAGAGATCCTATAACCACGTGCAAACTATTCCAAACTAAAACTCCTCATAACTTTTGACTCAACTATCAAAATAGAATGATTCAAAGCTTTCCATGTATATATAGATCTAGAGAACCGATTTCTAATTTTAATTTTTAAAAAAGTGATTTTTTAAGAAGTTTTTTTGCTGCCCGGGTTGCCCGCCGAGCAATGAAAACAACAGATCATACCATAACTTTTTAACCATCACTACAAGAGAAAGGGGTGTTTTAAGTATAGTCCTAGAGATAAGATTTTAAGTATTTACCTATAAGGAGTCTTTTAAATAAAATTTTTACTTAAAAGACATGAGTTTTTAGTAAATTCTTACTTATAAGACTCCTTATAGGTCATTACTGATAATCGTATCTCTAGGACTATATTGAAAATACCCCTTTCTTGTGTAGTGCATGTAGTCAAAAGTTATGAAAATTGTTGGGCCTTAAAGCTACTCCTTGGGCACATGTTTTGTGAAAATTTCAAAGAAAAAAATTAAAAAATCCATCTGAAGTGAGTTGCCCAAATTGCTATGTTGCCAAAAAACGCAATTTAGTGCTTTAGGGTTTAAAGAATATAAATTCAAAAAGTATATGTAGTTATTTTTTGAAGTTTTTTCAAAACTCTCAACCAAATTTTTCCAACATAAAATATTTTAAAATCAAAATTTACTAACACTAAAAAACTTTAAGTTAAAATGATACAAAGTCTTCTAACCTAGAATGGCAAGGTGTAAAGAAAATCGTTTCATTTCTCTCTAAACACTGTTATCTTAAAATCTACACCGTCAAAGTTTTTGAAATGTCTTCCACAAATTCTCATACAAGTCTAGTGATAAAATATTGCAAGTTGATAAGCAAAGAAATTTTTTTTTCAACAACTTTGTGTGCTAGAATTGACAATTTTTGAATGTTTCTTAGTAAACACAAAGTCAACATGGAACTCTAGGACTTAATATTATAATGTAGGAATCTATTTTTGAATTTTTGAAAATATTCTTGAATAAATATGAAATAATATTATTTATCTAAAATTCATCAAATTGGTTCTAAATAAAAATTATGTTTGAAAGATTCAAAGATTTCTTTGAATAAATGAGAAGTTATTTGAACCAAATCAATGTCCTAAAACACTTGAGTATCCATAGAATATGGACTTAACAGTTCTTAGAGGTTAAATCTTGTTTTCATATTTATATTTCAGGAGAGTATATATTGTATATTAATTTGAAGTATCTCAAATAGTTTTGTGCAAAATCTTCTCATCATTAAAAAAATTATAGCAAAAAGTCCAAAAATAAATTCGCAAATGTAACAAAAATGCTCCAACTAATTTGATGAATTTTCATTTGGTATAATTAGTCATGCAAAGTAGTATAAGCTTTTTTCAAGTGATAAATTTATTTCTTACACCCTAAATTATTTTGGCAATGATCTTTAAGGAAAATTACCACTGTCAAGTTGAAATTTGCTTAAAGATGTCTATAGATGTTGATTTTGTTAGGAATTAAGTTACCTTGCATAAATAGAATCAAAATTGCTTTCAAAATTATTTTTTCTTGAAATGAAAGTTGACTAGTGAAATTGGGAAAACAAATAAGGTGGGTAACCCAAAAGAGCCACAAATTGGTACTGCCTCTAGTAACTATTATTAGGTTGTCTAGATTATCATATCATATTGTTGGCATGTGAAAGGAGGTACCAATGCATCAAAAAACACAACATTTGGATGCACTATGCAAAAGTTATTAACCCTCCATCGCCTAAGGCCCAAACATGTCTACAAGCATCTTTGCTTTTCAAGTGCTATAAGTCTACATTTCAGTGAAGTATGAAGATCTCAACCATACTATTTTGTAGTGTGCATATTGTAGATGGTGTGCAATAAATTTGGGGTCATTTGACCGTATCAATTGAAAGATTATAATGATTTAGTGCAAAGGAAAGATGCTGAAATTTTTTGAAAAGCACATTTGGAGGTAAAATTCGATTTTTAAACCTACTCAAATGAAAAAACTTCAAACTACGAAGTGATTCAAAACCAAAAGACAAACTCTTCGAGAAAAAAGTATCATTCAATTGACTCATTGTGATTGCAAAATTGTTTTGGAATGTCAAAAAAGTAGCAAAAAAACACATCTATGGCTAAACCTCCCTCTACTAAAATGGTTCTCAGTCACTCATAACTTCTTGGATTGATATGAAATTTTAACCACACAAACTAGACTAGTATGCTCAACTTTTCCAACAAAAATGGTTGGAAATGCACACTTTATGAAGAAGAAATAAGCCGCCAAAGTTCACTGTAGTCCAAATATGTTTGGATTTTGAACTTTGAATTGCTTTCTAACATTCACAACTTGGATTGACATGAAAAGTTTACCACAATAACTAGACTTTAATGGGAACATAACCCAACAAATTTTATTGAAAAAAAACATGGGATGATTAAGATACAAGCCCTGAAGTTGTAGCCTTCAAAGTGCAGTTTGGTGAATCCAAATTGAGACTGTGAACTTCGAATGGCTTCCAATAAATCTAAAATCTTAGATTGATCTAAACATTTAACCACACCAACTAGACTGAATTTCCATCAACTTTTATTGAATTTGAACATCATATGCAAAAGTTACAACACTTTGAATTTGACTGCCCAACTTCGTGAGGACAATTTTGGTCTCCTTAGGCGATGAAGGGTTAAAGGTCAAAGCTTGTTTCTAAAAGGGCTCCATCCAAATAGGTACATAACTGATTTCAGAAATGTACAAAGGCTGTAGATGGCACTTTAAGGTAAGTGGCGATTTTGGGTCACCCACCTTAGTTGCAATTTGAAAACATCGTCAAAAAAACCCAGTGAAAAAAACTATAGAATTTCTAATTTAGATTAAAAAATAGAGAAAATAACCTAACTAGGATATTGGAAAACCGGTTCAATATAGGAATTGCAGAAAATAGCTGGTAAAACTTCAAAAATATCCCGAACACTGGACTACTGTACTGCTCACACTTTTGATCCTGGAATTGATTGCCTAGCAGTAGGGAACTCTCGTCCAGCATGAATCGTGTGTTTTAGACTTTCTCGTCACACGAATTGTGTTGCCATTTCCAGGAGATGAAGATTCCCTTGATGGTCTGTTCCACCGACCTAAATGGAGCTGAAAGCCACAGTGGCAACGCTCTAAGCCTTAACTCTAAGTTAACTCATTGTGTAACTTACCRTTCATCTAAAAAATGACTTAACGTAGAGAGAGAATTTGTTATCTRCTCATGGAATTCCACAGTATTATATTTATMTACAAGTTGGCAACAAGGAAATGAAATTTTGGTTTAAAAAGTAAMAATCTTACAGTGGATTTTGTYATTTGGCCTTTTCGCCTGAATAAAACAATTGAAGCTCAATGCTTCTTGTATTTCTGATGCCTGCATTGCTGGTGTTCAGTTAGACAAGGTGCAATACTTGTGTGCGCAATACCGGTAGTAGCATTCAGGACACATCCTCAGCAGACCAGCAGAAGTGGTGGCCGCGGTCAAGGCCATTGAGAGATGCCATGTCCTCATCCGATAAAGAAAAACTGAAGATATCCCCATTCTCCACTATATACTCTTCATGCACTGACTTGGGAAGTACCACTGCAAATTAAAAAGACATCCACCAGAAATGAGAGTGATTATCAGATTCATTACTGTGAAGGCAACCCAGTTCATGCAACAGAAAAACCATGGAGTACAAAAAATAAATTCGTACTTAGCTACAAAACAGCGTCTTTCATGATCTGAAACCCAAAGAATTCTGATTGAAATTCGATGCTGTGAAAACTCTCAAAGTACGAGGTCATGTTGATGGAAAATATTTAAAGACAATGTCGCAATTACAACGCGAGTACGTCCTTGAAATATTTGGATACGATAACGGAGCCTGCATGCCTTTTTAAGTTTAGAGCAAAAGGATAATACAGGCAATACACATATTTCAAATACTTAGTGCTTTYTTCTTAACAAACAGACATTGAACAAAAATTCATAATGTGATTTAGAGACACATGTAAAGACCAGGTAGTTCCAGTCTGTGTCCGAGTGTATCTAGGTGATGATGCAAAGCACGTCTTTTATGGAAAATTCATGAAAGCTTCACAAACAGAGAATCAGATATCTAGTGTATGCTGTGGAAACAGGTATGAAATGACCTTACCGAGTTCATTCTGAATACCCCATCTCAGAAGAACCTGTGCTGCAGACCGCTTGCACTTTGATGCAACAGTCTGCACATTTGAGTCATTGAGCAGCTACAAAACCGTAGTGACAAACACATGATTAATCCCAATGTTCTTGAATATATTGCCAAACAGTTGTTACTATAGAAGTCAAAATAAATCCCGAAGTGCCTAATTTACCAATAGTAATTAGAAATCATTCCACACAGTTCGAGCAATAGAACGTCTTCGAAGTTATTATAATCGAATATAATTCGTGGACTTTCCAGTTTTCGCTTGGGGAATTAAGTGATAAAGCATCTCAAGAATGTTAACACAAAGGTGATAYACCAAGYTGAGTACAAGGGTCGAAATYTCAGAAGAAACTAAGTTACATACAGAGCCRACACCCAGAGGAGAGTAYGCTTGWACTACAACTCCGTGGAGCTTGCACACACTGCGCAGTTGTGATTGTGCCAACCAAGGATGCACCTCCACCTGATTGACCATGGGTTTGATTTCACTGGATGATATAAGCTCCTCTAGATGCTTCTTAGTGTAGTTGCTCACTCCAATGGCTCGACATTTTCCTACAATCAACAAACCAACCTTCGYATTAGGACACTAAACTTCTATTCAKGAATTTAAAAGGAAAATGCCCAAGAGAAAATTTAAAASAGAACTAACTCAGAGAAGAGTAACGGTGACACTAAGTTCATCGTATGTTGTGTTGGGGTAGTGCTACCCTAGTTGCCTCTGCAGGAGGTAGTCTTGACTTGGACAAGTGACTAGCAACTAGTAACTAGTAACCAATAAGAAGACACAAGTAACAAGAGATCAATCTATAGATGTACGGTTTGTATTTGTGATTTTAGATGATTGTATCGGGCACCCTGTTGAGTTTGGGGTATGTTGTCACCTTGCTTGTAAAAYTGCTCCAATGCTCTCCACGTTTCTYTTCGCAAYTCTGAGTTCTTRATTGATTTTCTGAACATTTAAGGCAACGCAAGAAGGTGGATTCTATAAAACCAGCATAATTATAACAGTAAGGTCACAACGTCACAACAGAAAATATTGATCTACAAGCATGGTGATACTCGTGGACAAGTTTAAAAATCATAAACTGGTTTAGGGTTGAAGGGAATGTACGTGTCCAATTTGGCTGCGCCTGGCCTACAGTCAAAACACCAGTACGATATGGGAGTTACATGACTTTTTTTAGACTCAACATGTAGAAAGCATCGCGTAAACAGTAACACCGAGAATTGTATCGACCACCCTCCACCCCTAGATCCCAATACATTCCAAAATACTTAACTAGGGCTTTCTAGAAAAAGGTGGAAGTCGTTTTTAACAAATAAACTGTATCAAACATATAAGAAATATATCAAGCAGAGAGGATTTACCAATGGATGAGGCAGAGATCCTGCGAGATCACACGGAATTCACAAGCCACAACACAATGTTGTGTGTCAGCCGAGAATAATTTTCTTTATAGCTCTTGACAAAGAAAGAGACTCATAACGAACTACAAGCTACATTCCCATGAGACCTAATCGATACCCTGTCTCTTTAACTGATTTTTTCCTGTCATGATACTAGAGGTTGTTGATAATCTCACCACCGCTTCTTATATTGTGTTTCACTTACACCTCCGCTAAGTGAGCGTAATTTATAAAATTTATTGGCAGTCTAGACTAATTGCACCCCTACAAATTCAGATTTCAATCAATTCAAGCGTTGGACGTTCACAAGATGAGAGACATGAAAATCAATTCGCTTCACTTCTGTTTTAGGTTTCCACTTGCACCCTCTTAAACTGGGCGCTTTTGATAATTCAACRGAGTATTCTGTACTGTAATTGTACCTCTATGAAATCAAATCTTCAAATAAATGTAGCATTGAAGTTGCTCAACATGAGATACAAAACACCGAAGATGAAAGTGAGGATGAAACTCCAAACTCTAACAAAAGCGTTCCATTGTATCATACTTATTAGGATGTGTTGTTTCAACTATGTGCTGTTTAAAAACACATCTTACTAGAAAATGTAATGCACAACTAGAAATAAAGCACAGAGGCATCTTTACCAAATGAGTTAAACCGAGTCGGTCAAGAATGTTGTTTACAGCCTGCGTCGCTTTCTCAAACCTTGCAATAAGCTCTCTCACAGTCATTCAATACTGTGCTCTTCATCGAATCTAGAAACACATCAGAATCGCCAACACATGCACCGATACAGCTGTGCCTGTCCATACGATTTGAGATAAAATTCAGCGGATTTTTTCAAACCCTAGACAAAAAAAAGGAAGGTTCAGGAGGAACTCACCCTTGCTCGAAAGGGGAGACCTTACTGGTGATAAACAATCTGTCCCGCTCAATTCCAGAGGCTCGCACAGCTTCCCCGATCTCAACTTCGTTTTTATAGATGGATGCAGTGTCTGTCCATTTCATAGAACTCTAAAATGAATACCAACTTGAATGCGCATAACAAATTGGTCTCAGATAATTCGCAGGTAGAAAAGTTAATGAGCAGATGCCCAAGGAGAGACACAATCGCTAAGAATACTAAATCCGTTAGAACCTGATCCCGTCTCTTGTACTGACCCTCTTATCAACAGCAACAGCAACTCATCCCTTCCGACACACTTGGTTGACCTTCAATTAGCAAGTTTGGTGTGAGCATGATTTGGGTGAATGTCTATGGCCACCGATCTTTGAACGGAAATGAGGTTGCCTACTATCCCTTCAAAAGTGGCCTACAACCCTCACACTTTGAAATTGCTTAAGAAATTCGTACATTGTGATAAAAACTCGGTCTCAGCAGATTTCGAATTTGTACCCAAACATCTCTCCCCAAAATCACACTCTTACATTTGTTTAAAACACTTGGAATGAAGCAAATTGTATCTTCTGCCTGATGGAGTAGAAAGCTTACCAATGTGAGTGTAACCGCATTGGAGAGCACAAAGCACGGCCTTCCGCACTGCCTCGTCTCGGGCCCTGAACGTCCCTAATCCAAGGCGAGGCATCAGCACTCCATTTGCAAGAGGTATGTGTGTGAGACGCGTCGCGGATGTGAGGATTTCTGTCATCGGTTACAAATTTCAACCTACACAGCACCGGGAATTCAATACCTTCAGAGTCTTCCAGAAAGCAAGCTCAAATTCAGCAATTACAATTCGAGGGAGAATTTCTTCAGCTTGYACTCATTTGCGGCAATTAATACTCCATGACTTCTGCCAGGTTTAGGGTTTAAGATTCTTCCTCACTCTACTTCATTAAATTGACGAAGCACATACTGAATCACATGCATGAACAATCCAACAGTTCGTAATCAGTAAGCTAATGTACGCAAGAGCGGCCAAAGGACGGAGAAACAAACCCTCGAATGAACATGCGACGACAACGCAACAAAAAGAAGAACAATCGTTAACAATGTGTTTCGGAAAAATCAAAACCACAGCAAAATCGATCGCCACAAATTCAAAGAACGGTTTGAACACAGAAGTGGAGGCGAATACGGTCGTAGGTACAACCCGAATGTTCTCTCAACGGTCATAGGAACTGATGGGTGATTGAGATGAGAAGCGGGTCCGGTGGCAGAAGACCGGGCCACGAGACCCGGTGAAATGCCGGGTGTTTCCTTCTTCGTTTTCTTGTTCTTCGTTTCATCCCAACAGAGAGCTTCAAAACTGTTGTTACGCAGTTTGACAGAGCTTGCAGGCAGGCCAGGATTGTAGCCATGAGCACGGCAGCGATTGCAGCCAGGAGAGCGCTGCAGCAGCAGCGAGCGCGCTTTCTTTACCGCAAGTCACTTCGCAATGTGCTCAGCTGGGCCGTGCATCGCGATATCTTCTACGTAGAGGTCCTGTTCTCCTCATTTGTTGGTTGATTTTCTACTCTCCTGTTTCGTAGATTGTCATATTTTGCGTTTAAAAATTTGCAGGGAATGTATTGCSCTTGCAGTACTACCCTGGATGCTTCTGCGTTCTGGAGATTTTTTGGTTTAACCTGATTTGAGTTTGATTCCCTAAACCGAACTATTTTGGTTYGACCTTGGTGGTTTGTCCTGACATTGTGTTCATGCTATTCGTTTCACAGGCACAGAAAGTGCGAGAGAAGTTTGAGAACAACAAGGATGTGGTACGTGTTGTTCACTGGGAATTCGATGATGTATGATAGTAGCATTGAATGGATCGGGGCAGGTTGTAGAATTGTTATTAAAATTTAATGTATCTGACTTTAGGATTTTTTTTGAGCTCGTGGGTTTTAGTAAAACTAAGGCCGTCCGTTTTGGCAGGCGAATTTGGAAACTATCGATCGGTTGCTCTACGAGGGCGAAACTAGGGTTGACAAGTTTCAGCACCCCGATCCTTATATAGGTAAATGCGCTTTCTCTAAATCGTGGGTTACTTGCTTCCATGTGGTCAGACACTGAAGTTATCATTCACCTCATTTAAAGTGGGGATTCTGACCTTTCACTCACCATAATGCTTGAATACATTTGCAGTGAATGGTGTTATTAATAAGTAGGGGTGAATCCAATGAATTATGCAATGCCATGAATAGATTTTTGACAAGCTTTTTGTTTTTAACGGTTTAACCTCAAGTCTCAAACAGTATCGAATTTAAGGATAACCCTACTATGTTCTTCGGTTTCCCTCAAATTAGCAGCGCAGCTGAATATTGATAATCCAGGAACTTAATGTTGAATGCAAGTAGTTGTTTGAAGTCTGTTCGGTCACCATGACTAGTTTCTACCGTAAAGGACCACGGAGGAGGAAATGAGCATATCTTAGGGTTTCTTCTTTTTAGTCTYATGATCTGAAGACCCTAGAGCCCGGCTTCAAGGCTCTTTGAAGACCCTTTTAATTAAATAACTAATATTATAGAGTTATACAGTTAGTACGGTTTACGATAGGATCGGAAACGAGCACTAGGTCATCCAGGATATCTCACTTACGGTTTAATAAAAGAATCATGAATATGGGTCCCCAGGGGTTGATCTCATGGAGCTTGATGTTTGCTAGTGCACCAGTGTCCTGTATACTTCTGATAGAACTTTTTAGCCTTTGATACCCGTGTCCTCTATGCCCAGTCGCCATCTTCTTCACCTCTCAGATTCACTAAAGCATTTATATGGCTAATCACCTCAAAATGGTGAGGTTTAGTAGATTTATACCAAATGCTTGCTTTGTGCTCTTGCGTTATAATTCCAGTAGTCCTTCTCATCGTGTTTTTCGGGTGCTTTTTTCTCCCTTGCACTTTCCTTTCTCAGCTTTCCATCGCTTTTCCTGTTCCATTGTGAGTTTTTCATCTCATTTTTTGGCTCGTTATTTGGTCAATTTTTTGGTTTAGGGAGAATTAGGGTTTTGGTTGTTCGTGTGGATGAGTATGCGGGGAGATTTTGAGCTTAAAGTGATCACTCTCCTGAGTTTCCTTGCGTATAATTAATATAAGATTATTTGTGGATTTCTTTGGTTGCTCATTTTACATTTACTTGGAATATTTTTTTTTTTTTGAAACATAGCTTGAGAATTTGTGTGTTTTGATTTAGGATTTAGGATCGGCAATACTCTGCAACTAGCTGCCGAATTTCCTTGTTCATTAGTGTGGATGTCCTGCTCAAAGTTTTGTATGGTTTGCAGGTCGTAGCAGTGGGGATCTGGCTCTTGAGCTATGTCGTGGATTGGTTGCACGAGCTGGAGCTCGGCGCCAGGTACTGCTGACCTCTGGACTTCTAATTTTGTGTTTGTTCTGTTTTTCCTTTTGATGGAAGGGAGGCTTGCAATCAATGGCTGTGGGAAGCAATCACTTCGTCAATTCCTCATCGATTATCCACTTCGAGGAGGATTCTTGTTAGAATCCATTGGGGGTGCATGGAAATTTTCTCGCAAGGCTAGCAAGAAATTTGAATTTCGGTGGCTGATTCATGAGCTTCATTGTTGGTATGGAAGCCGAAATCCTTCCCCTGTGCCGGTGAAGTTGGTATGGTGTGGAATTGCCAATTTGATGACGCTTACATCCTTGCATTCTTTGCTTTCAGCAACTCCGGAGCGGTTCCCTGTATGGATGATCCATCGTCGTTTGAACGGGTGAGTTGGATGGTTTATCAGGCTCTTCTCAGATTGAATTATCTGTTGAGAGCTTTGGCAAATGCTCTGCCTTTTAAGTAGACTACCGGTACAATTAACGCCGAAGTGCCTGAATTTATTATTGAATAGTCCACTTYKGAAGTCGATATTTGGTGATTGCCGTACATATATCAGYCGTTCAAAAATGTAGTGTATGACTCTTTCATTCTATTGGGTTATTTTATTAGCTTCCTTTACGCTTCCCGAATTGTTYCTTTCAACACCTATAGATGTGGACGCGAACACTTTTGACCATTCGGGAAATGACGCGTTAATGTTTGAATTTCTCTTCCTGACGGTTTCAGACATCTCGTGGTGGATTCTTCCCTGCAGGTTCAATTCCCATCGGTGTTTGATCCAGCAAGCAAGTACCTGTCATTGATTATGCCCGCTTACAATGAGCAGGACAGAATTCGTAGCACCCTTGACGAAACTTTCAGGTGAAGAACCAGGGAAACTATTCAGAGAGTGTATTGCAAGTGTCTGTTTACTAGAGTAGGATCTGAAACAATTGCCATTGTCATTACATCTCGTTTTGCCCCTAAATGGCCAATCTAAAAATGGAATTTCCACTTTGGAAGCTAATAGTTGATTATAGTTAGTTCAGTGTGGGTTTGCAATGCACTGGTTYAATACGTTTATAGCTCTGTGGGAACCATGATTTSTCGTGCGCGAGCCAGTGTTCCATCCTCAGTTTGGGTTTTATTCTCTTGGGATGCAGTTACCTTCAAGATCGTGTAAAGAAAGACAAGTCCTTCACGTATGAGGTGATAATTACTTCCCTTTTTTCATTTTAGTGATGAATATAAACGTTGTGGAATTTGTGTCAAATATGAAGACACAAATTATATCAAATATGAAGACATACTATAGCTGTGAAGTAAGACACTTATTTGGGGGTACTTTGAGTATGATAGGAGATTGTAAGGGTTAAGGTTTTTATGCTTGACAGGGCAGACGAATTTTGGGGGACGGTTGTAGATTATTATAGTGGACGATGGAAGCAAAGACCACACTACGAAGATTGGTTTTGAGTACGTAAACAAGTATGGTCTGGATGCGATCCGCATCTTGAAGCAGGGTTTTAATCAGGGCAAGGGAGCTGCCGTCCGAAAGGTAGTGTTTTGTGTGAGCATGTTCCTATGCGTCTTGAAATAGAGTTTTTAATGCTGTACGGTGCATTTTGGGGGGTAAGGAAGTGGTATGGGTGACAGATTATAGGCTCACAAATTCATTTCGAGAATTTGCTGAAGTTACTCTTAATGAACATGGTAGAGGACACTGTTCCCCTCAATTTAAGCAATTGCTCATACATGCAGTTTTGGTGTACGTCTAAGAGAATATGAGGGTTATAGAGAAGGAGGTTTGTATTCCAAAAGTAAGGAGAATACTCTAACTAAAAATATGGTAAACTTTCAAGAACATCTATTAAAGGATATTGGTAGTTGCTCGTTGATATTCTATAATGTACGTGATGGGATTTCAAAAACTTTATTGGATTGTGTTGGTTTTTTATTTGAATGTGTCTTGTTATTTTATTATTTGATATTTGGAATTGGAAAGTATTAAATGGAGTAAACTAATTCACCTATATTTTCTTTCATTTGTGCAATTCAGGGGATGCTGTGCTCGAGAGGACAATTACTTCTCATGTTGGACGCTGATGGGGCTAGCAGGATAACCGATCTTGAGAAGCTCGAAGCTCAAGTGAGTTTCCACTTTGGTTTTGTTAATGCCTACAGTACATTGCTGTGTGCGGAAAGTCAAGAATTATTCGTGTGTCTGTTGCAGCACTAACTGGGAATGTCACAATTCAATTTCTTACTTAACTAGGTTCATGTTCAAAACACTCTCCCTATGGACATGTCTTTCACGTAGCTAGTCGGATTAGATCCATCTTGTAGCCATTATTGGTACTCCCATAGGTCCAAACTTCAAATACTTGTAACGATGTGTCAATAGAGCTATCGAACTAGTAACGATGTCACCTCTCTTTGAGCGCATGCCACTTCTTTTTCTAGATCCTACTTAAGTTCTTGTCCAACTTTGTGTTTGGGCGATGACAAAAGCTCATAGTTGTATGCAACCAATTAATAGTTGGCTGTTCYCCAAATTGGAGTCGATGCAGAAAATTACGGTCAAGAGTTTTTCAAGCGTCTCAGCTCTTGCTAAGAATATTTGATCTCTTGTTGTTTTGTATTGGTTGCTTTTTGTCCTCTTGGCGAATGTCTTCAATTTTATTTGTTGCCTATGTTCAAAGCGAAGATCAAAAGAGGGGAGACTCACCACTCTTGTTGTAAATGCTTTTTGTAAGAGCGTTTGTTATTTGCAATTGCGACGCAGATACTGCAGAGCGTGCAGCGAGGTCAACAAGCTTCATCAATACAAAATTCAATTTCTAAGGTTGATGTTGGGAGTGTTCCTGCAGTTGCCTTTGGTTCCCGAGCCCACCTGGAAAAACATGCCCTGGCCACAGTAAGTTGAATATCCCCCACCTTCCAAGAGAGTTGTATTCTGTACAGCAGTTGGTCCCCTTTGCCTTAACCGTCATAGGCAAATTTGACTACCTGGATTTTGTCCCTGACGCCTGTTTCTCTGAAATTGCTTTTTTCCCCTACGTTGTTGTTTGGCCACTACTACAGAAGTAATAAACTAACCCAGACTTGCTAGGAAGCTAAATGTGTGTTCCGGTTTTCTCTTATGTGAAGCGCAAGTGGTATCGAAATTTTCTGATGAGGGCTTTTCACCTCTGCGTGCTTCTCGTTGCTGGTCCCGGAGTCAGAGATACTCAGGTCCGAACCCTTTTTAGGACACTCTTTTCTGCTTGTAGCTTGATATTTATGAATCGTTGAACTCTGAGGTTAAAGAAGTTGGGCTGACTAATGAGTTCATTTGTTACGTCAACCCTAAAGTGGACCCGTTTAAATCTTGAAATGAATCATTTTGGAATTTCAAGCAAGGTAACAAGACGTATCAATAGAAAAAGGCAATCATGTCTACATTTTTAACAACAATAATATGTTTTGAAAGTTACTATAATTAAATATTAGCTTCCAAAGTGAATTATCTATATTTGGCTTGGACACTTACAGGTTAGAGGTTAACCCTAAGTGCCTAAATGGCCCAAATAAATTGTTAACAATTTAGTATTTTGAACCATTCTCTACTTCTTTCTACTTACTATTTTTTTCCTACATGTTGTACAATTCCAAATAAATTGAAAATTTTCAAGAGTGTTGCCAACTTGACCTAAAGAATGAATCCAAAGAGTAACAACCATTTTGGACATTTTTTTATACAAATGTGGCCTTTTGAAGTGCAGCTGCCTGGATTTTTGCAGGGCTCAAAAAAGGATTTTTGTCACTTTAAATGCAGATATCTTGCGATCCACATGGTGAAAAAATCTGAAATTTTTTCCACATCTTCCCAAAGTATTTTGATACAAGATCCTACGGTTATGTTTGTCCAAAAATGTTTTTCTTCTAAAATTTGGTACTTGCACTAGAAATGGCAGTTTTGGAGCGTTTTTGGTGAAAGCATAGTCAAAGACCTCTAGGGGTTAAGGGGACCCACACTAATTAATTGACATTTCACACTATATGAATATCTACCTTTGTTGTACATCAACAACGACTGAAGTATCCGGGGATTGTACATCATGTTTCGAACATCTGCAGTTCCCCTCATTTAGTTGCAGGACGTTAAATCCTCCATTCGAAGTGGGCCCAAAAGGATTCTCCGGAGGTAAAAGTAAAAGAAAACCTATTTTGGGCCGTATCTAGGATATTGTGCAGGCCTCTCCTAGCTAATTTGGGGTCTCTAATTGCAAATAGGAATTCAGAATTTGCAAAAAAAAAATTTACATGAAAAATAAAAAATTCCAACGTTTTTATCCACGGTGATTTGAGCCTGTTGAACCCACTTCAAATAGAAGATTGCCATTTAGTCCCCTTAGAGCATCTCCACTCTTCCTCTGGAAAGAGTCCTGGGACATTGTATTGCGAGCCCGAGTAGGTTTTGGTCCCCAACATGTTTTGGTCCTTGACAGGTCTCCCATTGTAATCACTCAATTTGGGCTTGACGCTCCGGCCGCGGGAAAACAAGTCGTTCGACCGCCATTATCCAGAGCCCGCTCACTTCTCCTGCAACCACTTTTTAGTTTGAGAATACTTGTCGCAACATGTTCCCATGTTTGATCAGGGTTGGTGTCAAGCAGTGAACGATACCACACAGTCAACAGTGTTAGAAAAGTAATCGAAAATCAGAAATCGAGAACAAATTTAGACATTGATAGTCTTTGGTGGGGTTTGAGCATGGGTATGGGTCGGGGAAGTACTGAAGCGCAAGCCCCTTTTCAAATTTAGAAGCCCAAAACAAGCACTTCCCAGGTAAATTTTTCAGGGTAGATTTTTCAGGGCAAGGCTGGAGATGCTCTTAATACCCCTATTCAGTGTACCATATTTGGGTCCCAAGTCCCACCCCTAATAATAAGCTTCGCTGAGTAGCTGACTTCCTTCCGTTGCTTGCGTCAGTCGGTTGCCTGCACGCTCCCTGTCCGTCTTGTCTCGCTGGGAATGGTACGAACTTAACTTACTCTGTCTTATTACGGAGTAACTTACAGCATGGCCATAAAGCGCCCATGTAAGGGCTGAACCTCAATATTGGCAAGGTGGAACTGCTTGAAATAATTTTCAGTAAATTTTCCTTGAAAGACAAGTGGAATTGACATCTAACCCAAGTCATTTCCTATTTTTTTGAGCTTTGTGGAATTAGTTACGAAATTTTGAAGTTGCAGAAAAGTGCATTTCAATAGGCTCTAAAACCAACCACCTCCTCAAATGTAGACTGTTTGTACATTGGAGAGTGTAAAATGTACCTCGAGAACCTAATTGGTTTTAGAACGTGCTCCATTTCAGGACCTCCTACCTTAATGGGGAAGCCCCCGCTCCCCCCTTTGTATTTCTGCTCCTTTCTTCCTTCCGGAGGTTGCTAAACGGGGCCAGAAATCAAGGAAGGCCTGCCTGCCGAAGGACGATCTCACTGGTGGCCAACTGAAGAATGCTGGCGACGGACTGAGGAGAAAAAGAAATGAAAAGAAAAGAAAAGAAAAGAGTCAGTCCACTCTCCTGGACGGACTGGCTACTGTCGTGACTCGTGACAGACACACCCCGCAGAGTAACTAAACTTGGAGCAGTGCAGCCAGCGCCATTGGAATTACAGTACAGGAAGGTAAACTACCCCATTGCGGTCAGAATTTGAGCTAGTCCATTGTGGGCAAAAATCTAACGGTGGTGTAAGGTAGGAGGCTCGAACTCCGATTGGGCATTTTGAATCGAACATGGCAAAGAGGTACATTTTGTTTTCTTCAATGTACTAAAATGTACAAATTGTGTACATTCTAGGAGGTATTTCTATTTCCAAATTTCATAACTAATTCTACAAAGTTCCAAAAAATATGAAATAACTTGGGTTAGATGCCGTTTCCTCTTGTCTTTCAAAGAAAATTTACTGAAAAATATTTGAAGATGTTTTTCCTGCCCAAAATTCAATTTCAGAGATTAGATGATCACTTTATGGACCTCCTACCTCATAGTACAACTTCGCATAAACCATTGACTCATTACTGCAAAGAGGTTATTAGAAATAAGGAGGGTCCTTTGCTCTCATGTTGTTTGTATGTTATGTGGGTGTAAGCCAGGACTGGTCCCACACACTACTATAATGAGGAGAACTTTTTTTAGTTCAGAGAGTGAGCACTACTAGAAGTTATATTGTAAGCTAGTCTGTTCTTAAAGCACCCATGCTCTAAAGGCGATCATGATAGAAAGATACATTTTGTTTTCTTCCATGAACTAGCGATGTACATTGCAGGAGGTGGTCGCTTTTAGTGACCACTGCATTACAACTTCAAAAAATTGTAACTAATTCATTGAAGGTAAGAAAAATATGAAACGACTTGGCTTAGATGCCAATTCCTTTTTTCTTCCTCTCAAAATTTACTGAAAATTGTTTCAAGAAGTTTTTCTTCCCTAATCAGCTCTTAAATGGTTGCTTTAACCCTTGAACGACGCGGAGGACGTTTATTGTCCTTTGGATGACAAAAATCTCATCTGGTGAGTGGACACTCACTCATTTTCATCCGTTCTTTTTTTGAAAGTGACCACATATACGTCAATGATCATGGGAAGTCATATTTTTAGGTAGCCCTAATTCTATGAAGATAGTAAAGATTTTCACATGAAAGTATTTTGTGCCACGGAGTCCTTCTTGCAATTTTTGAATGGGTAGCATCAGGTATTGGTTTGAACAATTTATCCAAAGCTAAACATGTGCATGAACAATATTTTTTCCCTCGGTCAAGCACTACATATTGCACCCCGCCTTTGCCAGCGGTGATAGGTCCGTCCTTTAAGGGTTAAGAGCAGTCTACTGACCGTTTGGGCAGACTGAGCCAACCAGATGATGGTGGTGGAGGTGTAGATGGATGGACGGGTGGGGGACGGATGGGCCACTGGGCCTGTACGTCAGGAAGGAAGAAAGAATGGAAGGACGGTCTTCCCTTCCTTTTCTTTACTCAGTTTACTAGACGGGGCACGGACGCCAAGGCTGATGACGTCGACGCTCAGCCCCGCAGACTGACGAACTCACGGACGGACTGACGGACGGAGGCGGGGGACCGGGGGTCCGTCAGTTGGGCCCTGCCCGGCCTGCCTGCNTTTATCTTGATTTGCCCAATTACTGTGAGGTAAAGCAAGAAGTTGGTGGCAGGAGGAGTGCGAGCCTCGTCGTCATCCATGCGCTCAAAGAAATGGAGGTAAGGATTTGCAGCCAGTCTTGCTAATGCAAAATCCGTTACTTTGGACCTAGACGCAATTGTGGACAGTGTTAAGACCGACTTATGTTGGAAATTCTTGTTCCACATGAAGGAGCCGAGTTCCTGTGGCCATGTATCCACTATTATTTCTGAACTTGCTTCAGTCGGTGAGGAAGAACCGTTGGTTAACGAATTTTCGGGATCCACGGTCAACACACTGACCTCTAGGTGGAYAGTGGTCTCAAAAAGCTGCGGCCGCACTCCAGCTAGAAACTCAATCTTGCATAGCAATCGCTTGCCTGGATCCAAGACTCCTCTCTCTGGCTCGATTGTCAACTGGCCGTCAAGCTGCTCGGCTGCTGCTACACTTTTTTTCCACCAATATGCAATCTGCGGGGGTACACAAGTATTCTCTTAGAGAATCATTTTTGTTGTCCACCTTGAGGGAGAGCATCACCAAATATGCTAACATCAAGCAGAATGAACATGCAAATGAACAGGATTAGTGCGAAGTAGAAAATCCTACCGGAGTTTTAGGTAACAAGTTTTGTACAGCCACCAATTTCTTGGTTACAGAWAGCTCCTCGACAACTCCGAAATCGATGAGATCACTAGATAAAACGGATGGAAGCCCAGGCCATTCATAGGGTGTTCCTGGCAATCGTGGATGATTACCATCTGTGGATGTTGGATCATACGTCTCACAAGGAAGGCGACCCCTTCCTTCMAGTCTCAAAAGACCTCCTTCTCCATGTTCCACGTGAACTGAAATCTCAGCTGCGTAGATCTTGGCTTCCAAGGGCTGGAAAAGCCAATGCACCAAAACTGACTGCATTGGAGGAATAACCCCAGACGGATTGAAGCACCACAACACTCGAAAACCGTGGTTCTTCTTCTGCATTTGAACAAGAGGTGCCATATCTAACTCATACTTCATGTCCACACTGCAGTTGTTGATGAGTTCAGTCGTTTGGATGGGTGGATTAACATCTCCTACAACTATAGATTTAAGAAATTGTGTGTCAGGTTGGTATATCAACACATTTGGTTTTTCTATGATGGTTGTGCCTCTGAGACAAATGTGCACAGTTCGGCCATCCTGGATTTCAAGAATGACTGGAAAATTGTGCCTCCCTTCCACATTTGATATGTAGGAGAATTTTACAAAGGCTGTCTCTCCAKGCTCAAGCTTTCCTTTGCGAGGTTCAATCTCAAAGTACGGACGCATTAACAGGAGATCATTTTCATAATCTGTAGCAGGTGCCTCCATTACCCAATTCTCCACGTCGATATCTGTATCATTCCAAAATCTGAATCTCCAGCTAACCGGCAGAACGGTTCCACTTTTGAACCCCAACCACACAATAGAAGATCTTGTGCCCAATTGTCGATAGCCCAAATCCAATGCATAGTCCTCTGGATTATCCTCTATTGCAGCTCCTAAACAAAACAACTCTTGATACACCACCCTTCCGTTTGGCCTTAAGACAATCTTTCCTTCTCTTAGATYCTGGTTCCATTTCTTGACCAAACGGGAACGGAAAAATTGAGGTGCACTTAATCCATGGGCTCTTGAACTAACAATTTGAACTGTTGGGTGGATGGCATTCATGGCCAGAAGACAGGAAGCCATAGACTCCACCGCTTCATCACTCTCATCGTATCGTGTCTCGTGACCACCTTTCTCTCGCAATTCTTGAAAGGTAGCTTCTTCAAAAGTCAAGGCTATTGGAGGTAAGAACGTCTTACAAATGATTCTGAAATCATAAACCTGTGCTTTTGTTGGATGCAAAGTTACGTTTATAGTTTTAGTCAAGCCACCGGGGAGTATACCTCTTTTGCAATCCAAAATCAAGTGGTATGAATCATGTCCGACGCGTGGCCCGTGCTCATATTCTAACAAAAACCGCAAATTKCCCACACTTGGGTTGAAAAGTGTAATTGTYTGCTTGTAGGGRAATCCAGTTACAACTGTACCRTACTCCACTTGTCCAGGAGTTATACTAATTGMCTGAGAGATACCTACTCCGTTCACAACTAAAAGAAACTCATCTAAATCATTACTTGTGACGCCCTCAATTAGATGGGTGTTGTCTTGAACGAAGGCCTTCTCAAGAACAGCGGCATACAAGCAATGGACTTTACAATAATAGAGTTTTTTGGTTTTCGGAAAGAACGAAAATTCTATGGAACGTCTTTCCCCTGCTTTTAGAAGACCATATTCAGGTTTAATATAAAAGATCTTGGCATATTTCTCAGGAATTTGCCACTCAAAATATGCYGGTATAGCACCCGAATTGATAATTGATATGTTTAGTATGGCCTGAGTCCCAATACTTGTAGGCTTGAAACACACTGCTTGATCCCACCTCTCCAATCTCACCTGCATTTTCCATTCATAACATTCTTAACCTCTTGCAGGGAGTCCCTTCGCTACAGTGATTACGCACATTTGCAGCTAGCTTGTCAGAGCCAGAGATTGGATAGTTCATCTCAAACCAAAGGCTCGTCCAGGTATGCCAAGGGATATCCTTTCCTTCCCAATATCCAGTGAGGGTTGAAGTTGACAGGCTTAGAATGTTATGTTAGAGTGAAGGAAACTGTCTAAATCAAGTGCTAAAAAAWCTCAAGAAAAATTATATTCAAGAATCTGTTCTACCTAAAGCATGCACAGATTGCAAGAATTTAAAAGACWTTAATGTAGTGATTTCAATACCATGTTGCTACAGGAAGTTCCTTGATTTTCCATTTAGTGAGCCGAGATGACTAGAGAGTATATTTTACCTTCGCAATATGGCTGGTGGCCGTAAGATTGACTTGCATTGTGGTAGTTGCAGAGTCATTAAGATGAACGATTACACGCCCAAGGCTGACTTTGGGCTCGCCAGCATCAAATCTGAAACTGATTATGTGAAAATCCTTAGTTGGAATCAGTCCATGAGATGGTTTCATTCGAAATTCTGCAGGTAAATGTTCACTCATCCAGTGATACCTGCAAGTCACCCAGTACATTCAAATTTTCCGTCAACAGCAATAGGTTGACAATGTCAAAATAACGTTGACAGCATATAAGTCTAAGTTAATCAGTGTTATATTCAGACAATATTGAACGAATTTTTGCTTTTCGAAACAATAATTGTTGTGAGTAGGAATTTATTAAGCAACAAGCTGCATTCAAAAGCATAGATGAGATGGTTTGGCTCTTCATTGGTGAGAGGGACTTCATCGGAACTCATTCCCACACTAATTTCATTTATAAATGGCATTGTCTATGAGAAATTACTAAGTAGCAAGTAAAATGAGTAAAAATTTCATCCTATATGTCTACATACCTAAGAGGCGTATTGGCATCATGGTTGTAGATCATTATATTTTGGAAAACTGATGTTCCTTTTGCGGCAGGTGGAAAGATAACTTTGTGCGTAGAAAGTGATGCCAAGGGCAGAAAAATATGGCTCCTRTCTTGGAATGAATTTCCAGAYGTGTGCAGGGTAGATGACCAACACGGCACTACATGGTAAGAAGTTTGAGTCCATGCGAAACAAGATATTAGTTGGAAATAGAACATGTCACCCTGTATCAAATTAGTTCAGTCACAACATGCCAGGTTGTATAAAAATTCTAGAAAATAGTTTTTACTTTTAATATCCAAAATAAACATGTATCATTTGATCAAGCCTTATGCAATCATTCTTGATGAAGTTGAACTCATGTTTACCTGTAGTGGCTTAAATGTGATACTAAATGGCACAGAAGATCCTGCTGCAATTTTTGACTTCTCTGGGTTGATTTGAAATAGATTCTTTAATGGTTCTAATGCAGAGTTAGTCTTTGGAGGAAGTTTACTAGCTACATRTCGAGCTCGATGCAATGCAACATGTGGATGCTCGTACTCCCACGGTGCCATCCACATCACGGTAACAGGGTCTGCCAGATTGTTCTTGACGTATACAATTTTTTCAGGTGTTTCAACATTGGGCTTGCCAAGGCCAAAGTCCCAATATTTGGTGYCGATAGTAATGGGATCCCAGTCTACCATTTGCCCCATAAAAAATTCCTCCCAGCACTCGAAGGCTGATACTCTTCCGGTTGCCTCTTGCCTATGGTACATCACCAAGCCGTCATTGTTTTCAGGTATCTGCACCACCAAGTGTTTTTTKATTCAATGGTGAACAAAGAGTTTAAGAGAATAAAATTCTAAAGCTAACGAACAAAACCATTAGGAGTTTCAAGCCATGACCACTCCGGAGGATCATCTTGAGTGTCGTCGGTTGGGTCTCCATAGAAGATATCCATCGGGTCAAAATACTTGGCTGCAATTTCAGCATCTTCATGGTCTTGAAATGCGGCCAATTCAGGTACATCTTTCTTTAAAACATGGGCCATTTCCCTTTCTGCTATTATTAGCTTGAGATTCTCGCGATGCTCGTAAACATGGTAGGGCAATATGGTGGCAGCTCTCAAGGCAACCTTATAGCTTGTTCCCATCAAATCAACAAAGAGTGGATATTGATCTTCAAGAATGATGAACACACGCTTGTAGTAATTTGCCGTCTCCACAGGTCGAAAATTGCAATGAAGGAGTATTGATCGATTRGGATTCACAACYGCCCTCGTTTGTGGCCACTCAAAATATCGGATTTCGTCGGTGACAAATTGGAAATGGACGGGGGCGGCCGAGTGATTTTCCAAGGTTACAGTTCGGTGAGAAGAACTGCCACTCTGCACACTACCAAAATCCATGAAAGGAACGGAGAGTTTGATGATTGGGCGAGCTGCAGTCCCTGAGCAAGCAAACAGGGCACGACGAGCCTGAGATGTCACGACTTCAAATTGCTCAAAAGAGAAGGTTCCGGCTACAACTGGATGGTAAAGTACCTGCAACAGAGAGCGTAGAGCAGGCTCCTTACCATCGCATCCACCTAGGCCCACAAACTTTCTACCAAACCTTGTAAGCTCACACCTTACTATCCTTCTTACACGGCTTGCATCAATCCGTCTATCAGCTCTCACTAAGGGTATGTTCATTATGCATAAACTTCTACTATCTGTATCTTTCATCGATTTTCAAGGACGCCATATCATAGTTTGATATAACAAAATTTGGGAAAGCTTTCAAAATTATAAAGTTTCACTTTAGTAAAATTAACCAAACATTGTCAAGATTATTCAGGTAATCCTTTGGCATATAATATCTCCTCAATTTTCAGCGTTCCAGAACACTTTTTCACTGGAAATATAAACTAATTGTAAAACAAGAAATCATGACCTAGTAAATGAAATGGTGGGAGGAACTAAGTAGATGATTGGCGAGAGATAGAAACCTTGAGAGGAATGAATGAATTTGGTGGAATCGATCCTTTCATTGGGCTGATTGTAAATACACTGTCGTGCCCATAATACCAAGCTTCAACTCTCTGAATGGTGAAGTGGGCTATCACTGGAGATATGTTGGTTACCCTCTGCTCCATTTCTTTTGATGTGCGGTTGAGGACATCTCCRAATTCCATGACTTGATAAAGTAAAGTTAGAAAGGTGTATTTCCCAATGCCAAACAATTTAACCTGTCCTGTTGTCTTGGTTGTTGTTCCAATACTCGCCTGGAAATTGCGATTTTACCTGCAGTTAGTATACTCATACTTCAGAAGTAGTCGATCATAATACAACCATCAATGGTTGTCAGTAGAAAAGAAARTTGTTCTACAAATSTTGTCAATGTAAAAAWWTTTMAATTTTTCTTGGTAGCATTATGATCTTCAATTGAAAGTTCTTTATTTTGCAGGCATGAATTTATGGGAAGTAACGAGATTGAAGGCTTAGATGTCTTACAGTTCCCTTGTAAGCTGTTGCGTCGTCCGGACAGAAATGGCAAGACATTGTAGCAACCTGTCCGGGCTTCAAATTCCCTTGAACTGGTGTGATTGAAAACGGGTGCGTCACCGAGACCCATTTGAATCCAACAATGAATTCTTGATCGTTGTGAATGTCAAATGTCTTGGTGGTGATATCTTTGACTGGRCAATACTTGTAGTCAATGTGCACTGGAAGCCCCAAATTTACAGATGGAAGCAAGCCTCTCAAGTGCAAAGTGAAAGGCCCCTGGAAAAGGAAAAAGGAAAAAGAAAAAGAAATTCAGAGCATAGTCAAGATGATTAAAGCATCAAAAACTTCAAGTTCTGGATTAGGCCTGGTTCAGASAAGCGACTGGAGAAAGCATTAGTGACACCTTGACCAGATTTAGTCACAACCTTTGTAATGTGGCCCAGTCTGGGCTGGTYGGACATATTGGTTTACAAAGATCTTATTGGCTTTTAGAGGAGTGACTTAGAGAGGTTCTACTGTACTGGAGAGTTTGGAGTCACCCTTGAGGCAAGCCCTGTAATTTCTCCATCTCATCCGTTGAGCTAGCTACTGACATTGGTTGGTAACCTAGTGGGTTGAAGAAGTGGACAAAGCCTAGATTAGGTCTGAACACTTTAGTGGACAAGGATGCTATTTTAGCCAATGACCTTTGACATTGTTTTRTCCAAGCGCTCTCATCCGTTGAGCTAGCTACTCACATTGGTTGGTAACCTAGTGGATTGAAGAAGTGGACAAAGCCTAGATTAGGTCTGAACACTTTAGTGGACAAGGATGCTATTTTAGCCAATGACCTTTGAAATTGTTTTGTCCAAGCGCTCATTTGAATTGGGCCTTGGTGTGTCTCAATAAGGCATTAAAGAATCTATTTTGTGATGCTTATTGACATTACYAGTGCCAATGAAAATATGAAGTTTGATGTACGTATATTTATTCACAAAATATGCTTAGATCAAATGGACATCATCTATGAAGCATGAAACTTTACCCGAGCGGTTCGGAAAGGTATTGTACTATAATATTCTTCAACACTCTTAGGGAGGAAGTAAATAATAATTGCAGCAGTCATGCCTGGGTTCAATCGTGCATGAGGTTCTTGAAAATTAGTCTTGAAGTAAGGTGAGGTGGGTTCCTCCCATCGCAATGTCTGCATTTCATAATTTGCAATACCTTTAGAAATTAAGTTTCACATTATTTAGGAGGTCATGATAAAAAAAAATCACCAAAGGTTTATAATGTAAAGCATAATGAGGGGCATATCCATTGTTCAAGAAGAATTGGTGGCTGTTAGCCGATGCAATTGATAAAACATTTGGTYGCAAATTGAAAACATCAGCAAATAAAAGTGAATTTTTTTATAAAATTTCTATTTAGAGTAAAATAAATAGAGAAAATAATCGAATCGTGTACTTAAAAAGACAATTCAACACGGGAATTAAATAAAATAGTTGGTAAGGTTGAAAAAATATCCAAACACTAATTATATCAACCCAAATTAAGAATGATTGAAGTCTAGATGAATTATTTGCATTATATCTAGCACAACTATAATTGTGTTATTTTGGTAAGTCTATTTTTGAAGACATATTCACATACAACATTTTTTATATTTGCAAAATAAAAATACAAATTCAATATATATTGTGCTCATTAATCCAAATTACTAATTGAAGATTGTTGCATTCTTTTGATTTGTGTAAATAAACATACCTGAACTTTATTCAATATGTTCTTTATAAAAAAAGTCTTTTGATGTTCTCGCCCTGGCTTCCATCTCTCCCATTCTACCTCACTTGGACAATCCAATTTGAGGCGAATTTTTCGTAGGTCTCTATCATTTTTTAGGCTCTCTGCTCCATGCTTTGGAGCTTCAAACATCTTCATTTTTTTCTTAATGAAATTTTAAAATAAAAAMTAATAGAGAACACTCTCTTTAGTTTTAGTTATAACACGAAATTTAAATCTATCAAGTTTTCATTTCCAAATCTGTTACATTACAAAAATATTGAAAATTAGAGATATAATTATCAAAAATTAGACTTATCTTTACATGAAACTATTGCTCCNAAAACCAGAACGGAACCCAAGAAACTGGGGTTGGATTCCCGAAGCGGAAGGACTGGCCGGGAAGTCCGAGAATTTTTACTTACCCTGTCCAGCMAGACGGAACTGCCTGCCAGATCCGTTCCCCCCCGTTTCGCGCCGCAATCCCGCCATTCCAACAAAAGAAACTCGCAATTGTGCACCCCAGCTTGCAGCCAGTTAGCCAGACACCACCAATCTGCCTTTCAACGGCACCAAGTAACTTACCGACCACTTGCATCCGCACGCAAAGGTCACCAGCCCGCCAGCCCGCCAGCCTGATGAGTGACGGACCAGCATCAATAATAATCCATCGCCAGGACCTCGTCTTCGAATCATGTAGCAACAATTCCCCCATACAGGCAACCCGCTTGACGAACGCAATAATCCGTAGGAAACTCGCGGGGTGCAACAATCCATAGGATAGATAGAATCCACGGGATGGAATAATCTACTGTAGAATTTAGAACCCATTTGACGCAACAATCCATAGAATCCGATTGTTGCAACAATTCGTAGAACGCTGGCCGCTTGATGCGCCAACCTACAGAATCCTGACCGCTTGATGCTACCATTTTTAAGGCGCGGCTTGACGCCACAGTCTCGTCGTGGTGAAGTAAAAAAATTTCCTGCTTGCGGTGTCCGGATACGGTACTAATGATTCCGGGCTACGAGTGAACAGGGACTTGACCCAATTTGTGCGTGCGTGAGTGAGTGCTTGGAACAATTCGGCGACGGAGTTTCCCGGAATATCTGCCGTCAAGGTGTTTTGTCTGCGTGCGTTTATGAGGCTCCAGTCGTCGTCGGCTGATCAGCTCCTGGAAGCCTCTTGATATTGGTAGCACGGTACAATAGTGGTGTCTCGAACCAGGAATATTTGACTCTGACTGAAGTAGTGGGTTTGCAGCTTTGGTTCGTGAGGAGGGTTTATTGGTTTCTGGCTTGTGGTCGTCCGAATTYCTAAACTTAAACAAAGYTGGGATTCTGTTCCAGAGGTTTAGATTGTGGTTGCGACTCGCGGAAGGTGATCGATCCTGAAGGCCTCGTGGTTGTTTACAATTCTTGGAGCTTGGTGGACGACAATTGAGTCCTTTGTGCCGTTCGAGGACACGGCAGCAACAACTCGACATGTGACTTCCGTTGGTGTCACTGGTTTCGCTTGGGAAGAGCGCGTAGATTCTTAACTCAAAGCAGAGCTTGCGCGTGGCGTTGCCAGTCAGGCGGAATTCTCGTCGCGAAGGAGACGTCGAGGAGCATGTTTTCWCGTGTTTTCAAGCCAGAGTTAAGGTCTTGAAGATTGTACCAGGCAACCTGAAGTTCTGCACGAAACCTGCGGCAACTGAGTTTGTGTGAGAGTGAGAGTGAGAGAGAGAGACGTGTCATCCCGTCCGACATATCGGCAGCGAAACTGAACGAATTCACGGGGACGGTGTCCATCGCCAGCCAGCGCAGATTTTGCCAGTTTTCTCGCTACAACGGATGCAGCAGGTGGTGGACTGCTTCGCTTGCCAGGAAAAGAAGAAGCGTTGATGGACAGCCATCGCCATCGCCAACGTCGTCGTCATCGCTGTTGTTGAACCCTGCATCTGTTATCGCCAGGTCTCTGCGAGCCCCACTCTCACGCTCTTGATGTTGAAGTGGGGAGGCTAGTTGTAATTATGTGTCCTTCTTGTCTGTCTGTCTATTTTCCAGTCTGTGTGTCTGTCAGTGAGAGCAGAAGAGTAGCAGCAGAGGCGAGCGTCGACAGCGGTGGTGGTGACGAATTCAAGGCACACAATTGGCGAATGATGCCTGCTTCCCGTTGTCCGGACTTTACTTTCTGGCGGGTCTCTGGGCCTGGGACTCGTGTACCCTAGAACTAAACGCACATGCCAGGAGACCACAGGACGGGATGCTTGCTGGAGCTTGCGCTTGCTGAGCTTGCACTTACTGAGCTTGCTTGCCCTCTGGCACCACCCCAGAACAGAAGTACACTCCTGCGAGTTGTACAATTTTTTACTTGAGTGAGTGCAGGGCAACAGCAAGCKGATCACCATGCTGCGAGTCTTTTCCGTTGTTGGTTGGTTTTCTGTGTTGCTCTTGCTTGCGACTTCGACGCTTGCTGGTGTACAAACCTTCAGGGACGCGAACTCGCGGTTTACAGTTTTTTTTAGGTCAGCTAGTGAAATCGTGTTACCGTCAATCCATTTTCCGGACTAGAATTTGTGGAAACGATCGAGCGGCGTTTGCAGATTTCTTTTTGTTTCGACTAGATTGATTGCTAAGGTTGCAATCACCAAGTTAGTGGTGGGTTCTAAACCCTAGAACTGGAACTTTTGGAAATTCCTGTTGCTGCTGCTGCTGTTGTTTGGGTGTTCCGTGTTTGGGTAGCCCATCTTCTGGAGAGCATGCTTTTTTCATTTTTGGGAGTGTTTCGTTTGACTTCGACCTGTTTCCAATTTTGACTTCAATCGTACCCACCACGGCATACCTTGCATGGGCTACTTTTCCAAGTGTGGGTGCGGAAGTCATTGACTCAACGTGAAAAGCCGGTCTTAGTTTCCAACCAACATAATTAGGTTTTCCTTTAGAGCAGCAATTGAAACATCCTCTTTAAGCAAGTCCCCTTTTTCCCACCGAAGCTTCGTATTGACAATCTCTGACATCAAAAGAGTTCCACCTTGTGCAGGGAACACCAATTTCGAATTCCATAAGAAATGGAGAAWTACGAAACYCGGTCGGTGAACTGGTCGCATCCYATGAACAATTCCGCCCACTTGCCCCCCAAAAGCCCCCACGGCGCTTACTCCATGTTCAGCTCCACCAGCTTGTTTGAAACTCCTTCAGTGGGGGGTTTGAATCTGCCTCCTCCTCCTCCTCCCAGTCCCAGTCACCACAGGCGTAGTCCTTCGGCTGGGTACATTCCTCCACAACCTGGTGGCCCTCAGCAAGCTTGGCTTTCAGACCGACTGGGATCCCCAGACGTCGTCCTCAAGAAATGCTCCCATCGCCGATCCTCCAGCGACTCCGTGGCGTTTGTGGACAACTCGTATCAGTACATGAATTACTTGGAGAATGTGACCGAAGAGGACGAGTTTGTTGGGTTGCAGGAACCAGCAATTCCTGCGTACAGGCCTGCACACCGAAGGGTGATTAGCGCCGATCATGGAAGGTGAGTGCGTGCCAATTTGGGTTGTGTTTTTTGTGGGTGGATTTTGAATTGGAGCTTGAGCATGGCTTGCAGGTTGAGACTTTGCT
The DNA here is from genome assembly GCA_006891605.1 of Pleurozium schreberi. Lineage (NCBI taxonomy): Eukaryota > Viridiplantae > Streptophyta > Bryopsida > Hypnales > Hylocomiaceae > Pleurozium > Pleurozium schreberi. Next base: position 245,634 of record VACF01001984.1, read on the forward strand.
TGTTTTGGTTTTGACAGTACGAGGTTTACGAGGGTACTAGGTACTAGCACTGTGTTGAAGTCAGCTTTTGATGATTCATCGGCGAAAGACTAGTTGTGGATTGCATCAGAGCAGTTCAGAGTTCTTTTCTATATTGTGCGGCGATTTTTTTTGTTTGTTGATCTCTTGTTTCCTCTCTGTTTGTTCTCCAGTGGTGATCCGAGTCTTCAGTATAAATTGCCAGCGACTCACAGGTCGTATCCTGAAAAGGCTTCGAGAGGGGATCATAACTTGAATAGGTSCGTTTTCTTCCTGCCCCTATGGATTAAGTCATTCTTACACTCCAGATTTTTTTCCTGAGATAATAGGCAAATTGTAGCGTTAAATCATGTTCAGCCCATTTGTCAATGCTCGTGTTTTGCCAAATGGATTGAAATTGATTTCAATTCTCTTTCTACAATCGCCCTATTATCTCGAGCGTATTTCGTTTCTTTTATCATACTATCACCTAACCATTGTTTACATGAAACCCTATTTTAGYGGAATCTTTTTCACGGAATGTTCTTGTTGCCAATTCTGAACCATCGGCGTCGTACCCTTGATTGACAGAGAGCATTTCTCCCGGCTTCGTGAAAGCGAGTTTATCCAAAGACAGCAACAACCCAGACACGAAACCTTGGCGGCAGCATCTTACTCCCGAGTGGGTGGTGTCGTCCCCAAACCAGGGTCCTCGCAAGAGCTGGTCCTSAAGGCCAAGAAGCACGTGACTTTAGCTAACCCTAATTCCAGAAGTGACAGTCCATTCGGCATTTGCGCCCCCCCTAGCAGCAGAGTAGGGAAAACTCCTGCTGCTCACTGGAGTGGTCATAGTAGTTTTAGTGGTGCTACTCCTCCCAGCTTTGAGAATCGGTCCACTGCTTCCGAAAGCAACAGCCACAGTGATGACTCCAATGACGACCTAATTGCAAGAAGTTACGAGAGGTTTGAAGGGCGGAGTGAGGAAGGGGATGTGCCTTAGTCAACCTCAAACTGCAATTTTCAAAATAATTGATGTGCCTTAGTCAACCTCAAACTGCAATTTTCAAAATAATTGTTTTTGAAATTTGATTTAGACTAAGAAAATGAAGCTTGAATTTTTTTGTATCTATTCCATTTTAAAGTTTTGAAAAACATCAAAAATTGAAAGAGTTGTTGCAATTGAAAGCTCAATTAGAAAGATCTATATCACCATTATAGGTTGAAGACAATCTTCCACTAAAAAATTACTAGTAATTTTGTTTCATGTAATAAAATTTGGAAAAATATACAATCCTTCCAAACTCTATTGTTGTGCATGGGAAAAATTCCATATTCAAAAAACTTGTGCTCCAAATATGCATAATTGCTTATCTGACAAAAAATGGGTTGCCTCCCCGAACACAATATGGTGTGTTTTTCATTCAAATTTTCTTTTTTTGACATGAATTTTATTTTTAAACTATAAAATTATGTTTCTCATTCTACCATTCATTTATGGTAAAAATTACAGATTATTCTAAAATATATTATAATTTATATAATTTTATTTCTATCCTCAGCCTTAAAAATTCACAATAATTTGATTTTTCCACCATAATTATTGAAAAAATATAACATAAATAGAAAATGCATTTGTGCAATATCAAAAAATATCAAAATTTTATACGTCAATTAAATAAAAGGATAAATTTCGTTCAATAGTTGAATTTGACTTCAAGGTCTTTATTGTGGTTGTTTTGGGTGCAAAAAATTAAATAAGAAATTGAAATTTTTTCACACTAATCTCCATTGCTACTTGTACTTATTGAAAAAATTTCAAATAATTTGGGTTGTTTTTGTTATTTTGCTCATTTATGTTCAATTTTTGCAACAAAAATGATAACAATTACAATTTTTAACAAAATCAATTGAGATTTCTCAAAGTGATATAGAATTTAGAGTTTTAAGTAACAAAAATATTATATTTTTGTTCTCGAACACAATTTCCAAGGGTGAATTTAGCTTAGACATGATGTTTGACCATTTTGCAATGGATCATGTCCTTTAGGGGTTAAGAGTTGATTGCGTTTTCACGGAAGCTAAACTCCTTGAAACAATTTTTAGTAGAAAAAAGGAATTGACATCTAACCTAAGTCATTTCATATTTTTTGGACGGTCAAGGAATTAGTTACAAATTTTTGAAGTTATAATGGAGTGGTCACTAAAAGCGACCACCTCCTGAAATGTACATTGTTGGTACATTGAAGAAAGGAAAACGTACCTGTGTATCATGATCGCTTTTAGAGCATGGGCGCTTTAAGAACACACTACCTTACTTCGTATTTGGGCTTTAAATTTGGGTATRTAATGGAAAACCGAGATCTCAAAATGAGTGAAATTGTAATGTAAAGTAGTGTAAATGCCAAGCCAGGCACCATGGAAATCATTTTCTTTTTCCTTTTAAATATTGTGCAAATCATTTGCTTTAAAATACTTCATTGGAGGTCAAACTATTATGCACGAACAATTTTCTTCACACAAAATTTTGTTGATGAACATTTGCACTTCCTTCTTATCTGGAATTTTTTTTTGAAGGACACTAAGTGTCTACAATTGCGTTTTAGGGTTTAGGCCTTAATTCCGTGCAAGCACTTTGTTCATCACTCAGAATATGGGTGTTGGAGTATTGAAGGGTTAATCCATAAATGATGTTGAGGCCATTTTTTTGGTTGATAACTGAAAGTGCATCTTTCTCTATACGATAGAAGTGCAACTGTTCATCCTCGAAAGTAAGGGGGTGAGGGAATATGAAAGATTTGGAGTAGTTTGACTTCCTATGTGTGCTTTTGGATTTTTTTTTAAACTAATGATTCCCATGGTATCAAAATAGTTATTTTTTCTTTACAATATTTTTTTGAGCCAAGACATACAATGTTTTTCAATGAATCCTTTTTAAACTCCCTTTAAGATTCAAAAAATTTATTTATAGTTTGATAATAATGACCATGCTCAAATGCTTATTTGGATGATTTTTAGGTACATTTACCTTATCCAAAATGTTGAATTAAATATTAAATAGCATACAAAGTATTGTGTCCATTGTCAWATATTCAATTGGCTTTGTCTAGTATGTAGTCATATATGTGAAATAAGTAAAGATATGTGAAATAATAGTCAATGACAACAAAACATGCTTGTAAGCAATCTAATTACATCAAATTGTTTTTGTTTCACCATTGCAACTCTAAGCAACAAAGAAGGATCAAAGTTTATTTTCACCCTAAACATCCATTAGAGCTTTAGTTGTTTAACCCATTAAGGACCGTGGTTGATTTGGGGGGTGGGCAATCCTTTGTATGGCCAATTGGGAGCAATTTTAAAACTTTTGAATGCAAGTGCATATCGGAGATCTAACCATGCGGATGGAAGTGTTGCACATGATATAGGGTTTAGCATTAATTTTTTTGGTGAAGGTGCATTGTGAAGTAGGATTTTTTAGCAAACCTTGGTGTAATTTCAGCCCCTGTTGTCTTGGTTTTTTCAACCCTTTGGCCACATGCCACCTCAGATTGGCCTAGTTATTGTCCTAAACTCTTCACTTCCCAATTCCCCAAACCCGTCCCTTTTGCCACATCATCAAATTCGTTGACATGCTCTCTCTACAAACCAAAAAGGACCCAAATCGACCACAAAATGGTCGACCAGTCCTTAATGGGTTAACCCGTAAAGTCCTAAATTGCGTTTTTCAGCTACATAGCAATCTTAGGCAGCTCACTATCAATGGAGTTTTTATTTTTTTCCTTGAAATTTTCACACATGTGCCCAAGGGGTACCCTTAAGGCCCAACAATTTTAATAAGTTTTGACTAAATGGTCAAAAAGTTATTGCATGATATGATGTTTTCATTGCTCGGCGAGCAGCTCGGCCAACTAAAAAATCTTCTTCAAAAATTACTTTTAATAAAAATAAAAATAAAAATCCGAAATTGGTTTTCAATCTTTATATTCACGTGAAAAGTTTTAAATCATTTCATTTTGATTAATGAGATAAAAGTTATGGAAGTTTTAGTTTGCGAGTAGTTTGCAGGTAGTTAGGTAATCTTCACTCTAACATAAACTTTGAAGCCCTTTATTCAATTCAGTTTTTAATTTTTTTGAAAAAAAACACAATATAACGAGTAGATTGTTTATTACAACCACTGGGATTGGCATTGTTCTATTTCATTGAAATGAATTCTTAACAATTTAGTATTTTGAATCATTCTCTACTTTCTACTTACTATTTTTTTTCCTTTATGTTGTTCAATTCCAAATGGTCTGAAAATTTTCAAGCATGTAGCCAATTTGCCGTAAAGAATGAGTCTATAGAATTACCACCATTTTGGAAATTCTTTCATACAAATGTGACCTTGTGAAGTGAAGCTGCCCGTTTTTATGTACAGCCAAAAAAAGGATTTTTGTCAATTTAGAAGCTAATAACTCGCAATTTACATGGTGGAAATTTTTGAAATTTTTTCTACTTCTTCTCAAACCAACGTACTATAAGATCCTACGGTTACATGTGTATAAAAATAATTTTTTTCTAAAATTTGGTGCTTGTCCTAGAAATGGCAGTTTTGGAGTGTTCTTGATGAAAACATAGTCAAAAACCTTTAGGGGTTAATTTTGAGTTTCATACATTATTTCATCCAATCTTCTTCGGATGTTCATACTAGTGGAAGGAAAGATTCCAAGAAGTATAGAGGGATTCCAAATCAATTGTGTATTTGTATCTCAAAGGTTATAAAAAGTCTAATGCAATGAAATTTCAATTTGATTTTCATTAAAGAGAATGAACTCATCATCAACTTAAAAACCTCACATTATATAAATAAATACATGTGTTCTTCACCCAACACCATGCCAAAAATGCTTGATCATAACCCTAAAGTGCACTCAGGAATATATGAAAAAATGAGTCTTTAGGATATGTTCCACTTGGAGCGMCAGGACAGTGTGCTTCAGCGATCCACTGCCAAAAAACCCAACTAAGAACGACAGTCTGTGTCTCTCAATCTTAACGCTAAGACCGGTTGACATACTTCAAATGCACCACGGTACAGTTCTAGAGAGACGTAACCAAAGAACAGTAAAAGCAAGCCTCCTGTAAAATAACAGAAGATACCTGAAAAGCAGTCCACTCACAAACCTCAAAATGTATTTTGGAGCATAGTAATCGTCAATCGTCAACCGTCTATCTTTGTTTGCACTAAGTTCTCCAGCAACTAAAAAAGTAACAGAAATAACTCACGTGTACCAATTATTCCAGTATTATGTACTTTCGCGCTCCACATTCAAACAGTCTGGAACTGAGTGAAGCTCATAAATTGCATCTGAATCGCTAGTGTATGCGAAGTCTCTCAACCAGCAATAATTGGGTTTGCTAGCCGGCCTCAAGCTCAAGAAACTTGGCACCGGCAGAAATCTGCAGCGCCTAGTAAGTCTGAAGGAGTTCACTGCTTCATGAAAAGGTACAAAAAGATGTTGCCTTATCAATTGCAACAACTTCTTGACACCAATCGGGTAGACATACCGCAAGATGGCCCAACAATTTGGTTTTATCAGCTTCCAGCACTTCAGKTTCTGTCAACTTGCCACTGCCTCTAAACAAATGGAACACAGCTGTTGTTAGCTCTCCTCTTTGCCGTTGTGATAAAAGAGAACCTGGTGCTTGACAACATGCTCTGTAAAGTGGCAAATAAGCGATTGCAACCTGGAGCTCCATGGGCAGTTCTTTGAAACCCGAGTCACTGCGTCTTCTGAGAAGCATCCATGTCATGTAATGTGCATGGCCTGCCGCGACGCCTTCTTCGAAAGCTTGTGGAGACCACTCTTCTCTCAGACGCCTCTTGACAAGGGGGTCTGTTTTTGGCAGCTCTGCCAGTATCTCTGCTTCCCTCAGTGTTGTAACAGGATCATCGAGGAAATTAGCATGCAGAGCTAAGAGAACTCCCTGTGGACCGAGAGGCGGACCTCTGAAAGTTGACGCTGCAAATCTCACTGCATTCACCAAACAAACTAGGTCTCTAGGTCTTGGAAGAGCATTCATCAGGTACTGTATGGCTTCCCCTTGGCAAAAGGTTACTGCCATGTCCAGATACACATATGCAGCCTCGTAACACTTCTCCTCCACCAAGCACTGCACTACTGGATAAAGGACATTTGATCTGGCAGCTTGATAGACAGCAAGAGTTGTRACGGAGAAACTCAACTTTCTGACGTCGCATTCCACGAGAAGAAACCTCAGCATTCTCAACGGCCAGTCCAATTTACAGGTTGCCGAGTCACAATTTCCTCCTGCATATTGGTATGAACAATTCGAAGAATGCAGCAGGGACATAATACATGCGGACTTTGAATGCAACACCTCGGAATGTTTATATGAACCTCTGTACACAGCTCCATTCCTACACACTACCAAAAGTATCTCCATCATGTCCTGTACATCAGGAACAAAGCTGGAATTGCATTCTCCACTTTTGTGTTGCACAATCTTCCGTCCCGGATATGATATAGCTCGCTTTTTCTCTTGCAATTTAGCCAACTTGGTGTATAGGGTGACGCAAACCATCAGCGAAATTTTGCCCATAAATTCAGCTGTAAGATAACGCGAACCAAGCGTTATAAGACCCTCAAGAACTTTAGTCTTGTCTTCAAACACGTGCTTATTCCAGTATCTGATAAGTGCGTCGCCGCAAGTGACTTGTATAGCTGTCTGGAAGCTTCTGGCCCCTGCTTTTGCCAATTCGCCAATGGCATCACCGAGAAATTCAGCTTCTTTCTTGGACTTGCAGCTCCATATCCGGGCTGCTCCAAGGAGCAAGCACCTGTCCAGCCCTTCCAAGTCGGCCATCTGTATCACATGATCAAGTAGATCCTTTCGCAGGCCCACTAGAGAACCTACAAAAGCCGCACCAATAACAAGCGAACGCGACCGGGGGAGCAATGCATCGACAATATGTCTGTGCCCAGAATAGCCAGCACAGGCTGATGCAGACGAAATATTCGTCGCACCAGCTTCAATAAGAGTATGTAGGACCTCTTCATTGCCTAAACTGGCAGCTTGAAGCAAAGCATAATTTAAGTTTCTTTCCGACACACCAGAGTTTCTCAACAATTCAATAGGCTCCAGAAGTCTTCTTTGACATGCTTCCTCACATGCCTCCACCATAGCACAGGCACGTGCCATCAGAAAATGCACATAAGAGCTGGAGCTATGTTACGAGACTGCATTCATCACACTAAACAAGTTAGAAAAAATAAAGCATTCTCAATAGACTAGGGTAGAACTGCCCAATACCACCATCCACCCAATTCCGCCACCTACTTATCCTGTTCTGAACGCAAGCCTTAGAATTTGACGTCAGTGTAGTCAGCAGGTCACCATTGCACTATCACTAAACGGTCCAATTCTTCTGCTAGAGTCTTACAGTACTATCCATAACGGTACGCTGAGAGGAGGAATAGGGAGGCCGCGCATTAGTATGAAGTTCTCTAACAGTCTGCGTGCTACAATAAACTTGCTAAAAACACTCATTGAAGCTTCCAGGGTTTCTGCAGTGAACAGGGGATTTAATGCGTCCAAATTAAATATTCAACTTATGACATCGCTCTGAATAAGTTATAATATATTCGAAAAAATTGTAGTAAATTCTAAGTGGATGACGCAACGAAAAGTCATAAAATAGTACTCGTATCTAAATCGTGATTATTAAATGGCCAACCTATATTATCGGMCAACTAATTGACTTAATTAGAAGTGTTAGTGACGATCACGGTGAACAAGAGTCCAGTCCAAATCTAATGCTTCGAATGAATAAGCATACTCATTTAATGAGAGGAGACTATAAAATTTTTATTTTCAATGGGAATTTACGTTACTGCTGCCATCCCAGGCATTAAGCAGTGCAGACAGCAACCATGAATAGTACCACGTAATGAACAACATTCTGAGTGGGTATCAACAATACGATCCTCCGTTCAATCGAAGGTGAATGCCACCACAATACCAGACACAGGGATCTACTGGTTACCAGAACTTCCATTTCAAACATTGCTGGTTCACGCGGAAGAGGAAGAAAAATATAAATATTGTTATACTTTTCTTAAGGTATTGTCTTGGGAACGAATGTAGACATACATCTGGACCGAATTCACATTGCAAACATCACCCCCAACACCTTAAGTGCGAACATACCTTTCAGACCAGCTGCCGCGTTTTCGTTCGCGAGACTTTTGAGTACTAGTTGAGGGGTGACAAAAACTAGACAGTGCTCCTCTATTTCAATTGCTGGCTTTAATCGTGTAACAACCTATGACKTCAAGGAAACGAAAGTACGAAAGAAGGAAAGGGATGCTCCACTGAAGTTGTCTTGCCCTAGTGGAATCTAATCGAGACACGTCAAACGCACCTCTCGAAGAGAGGAAATTTAATCCGTTGGCCCCGCTCTCAAAAATAGCATGCTGATCTTGTTACGGGCTTAACGCCTRGAAACAGTTCAGTGATACAGCAACTTCATAATCTAATCAAAGAAGTCGCACAAGTTGATAAGCATTGAAAACGAAAGATTAGTTACCCTCACAAATGGAGATAGAAATGAAGACCAATCAGTGATCATATTCTGCTACCGAGTCTTAACCCCGTACAATATTCATTACAATCGGAAGGTCACACCTATCAAGAATTAGCATATAACTAACGAGTCTTTGGTCTCCATAGCCATTGGCACACGTTTGCTGAAATATTTGCGCTTGAATTCCACAAGCAAGTATACGATGCCTAGTACTTTGATACCCTAACCTTCTCATCCACAAGCCAAAACGCAATATACATCACGAATACAATACTTTTGTGATAGGTAACTTCTTTGTGCATCTACCTAGTATGTTCATCACCACCTTCAACGAACACACAAATGATAGATTCACATAATGGCACATCTTCAACATCATCCTTTGGCTCCATCTTTTGGCTTGCATTGCTCATGGCTCAGCATAACTTACTTTCCATTCATGCTCATATCTGAAATCTTCAAACTAAGGCAGATAATGTGTGCTCATTCCTTAATAATGTTATGAATCTTGAAAAGAGACAAGTGCTACTGAGCAATGTAATGCAAAAAGAATAGCAGCTGACGCTTCACGCTGTGTCACCTAATATTCTAAAGAGGATCACACAATAAATCCATCAAACATGTTGAAGCAGATAGGAGTCTGAAATGGACACAGTAGTGCTAGTTGAAGCAATATGATTCATCAAATTACATTCTGAGTTTGACAATGAATTCATGTACCAATTCTACGAATTTACATACACATGACTAGGAAAAATGTTTTACAGGACGGAGTCGAGTGTCTTGTGAACAGGGAGCTGCAGTTCGTCAGTGTCATTGCTAGAAGGGTCAATTCTGATGATCAGTGGTTGCAGAACATCAGACTGGTTGTCAGTCGCACCAAGGACAGCGGCAGCAGCCAGTACTGTATCGTTGTCACCACCACTCTCTTCGATGGCAGTGCGGAGGGCATCCCTAGCTATTCGAGTGACCAGTGTAGCCAAGACAACTGCAAAACCACCACAAGACCAGAAATGAAATGGTTGATGCATCTAATGGTATAACAATCTGAAACATCTAATTACTTATGACAATTCTAAGTTTCACTGCTGGCCCAGGAGAAAGACTTACTTGTGGCTATGAGACCAACCGCCAACATAATCTGTAGACAAAGATGAGCACAAACATAGGTTAGAATTATTGTGAAGGATTTAAATACCAGCCATTTGCAAACAAAGACACGTGAAGCGTGCAAAATCCTTGCCCATGATTGCTTGTACCCAATGCAATACCATTATTTTGCCAATCCATGTACCAGTATCTGATCCAGCATGTGTGCTATTATACAACTAATAGGTTCTTTCATATGCTTGGCTCGAACTTCTTTCGTTCCTCAGTTAAGAAGGTCTCAGAACGCAGTTGTGTTAAACCATAATTATTTGTTTGACAGTGTCGAATTACTCACTATGCGGGCTCTTGTAAAATGAGCACCACCGTGGCTAAKATCTGCGATATCCTTGATGGTCGTCCCCACGTACACGAAGGCCATTGTCATAGGCTGCATACACGGAAACGAGGTAAAAAGTCAATTTTATCAKCGAAAAAACAGGCATTGGAAAATTTGTTGAGGGCGTTGATTCACAATTGAGAGCACCGATGTTGGGCAGTAGGTGTCAATTCGTATATGGAAGCTAAAAAGCTTGAAGTTCTTTATAAAGAACTGAAGAGACAGAGAGATTTGTATTCTGGAGAGTGCAAACCGTACCACAACAACGGCATAAAAAGAACAAAAATTAAGATTGAGATAACACCGGTCAACTATGCACTTAATGAGCTACCCATCTAAGAGTTAATCAAGACCCAGCTAAGTCCTGACATTGAAGTCCAAACAAGGTACCTAAATCAATAGAGAGAAGAATCAGAAGACGTACCATAACACCAAACCAGGTTGCCAGAATGTAACTTGTTTTACTGATAGGGGTAACTGATAGGAGATAGTTTAGAACATTGAAAGGTAGAAGTGGCACAAGCCGTAACAAAAGCACAATCTGCACGTACGAACAAACCACAACTTACATGTGAGATAATTCTAGAGCATGCAGATACTCGCTCTATACATACCAAAACTAAACAAATACTGACAGACAAAGCATCAAGGCAGTAAGTACTGCTTTCTGCAACAGCCTGAGCATTCTGGAGCCACAACAATTTGACGTGCCCTAGCAATCGCAACTCCATACTAAACAACTGAAAATAGGAACTGACGGCAATGTGTGCACGTACCTTAAAACCAGATTTACGAACAGCAACGGCAATAGCTTGAAATTGCGGATAGTCCTTCAGTTTCGAGGTCACATACGACCTCCCGACCTGTAATAACATGCTGAAACGTGAAAAGAAGTTCATTTTTATTTCCTAATAGCAGAAGATGAAATGCAACTTGAAGTGCATGCGTAGAATATCTGCAAACGCTGCTACGTGTCATGTGCAGTAGGCTKCTGGATTTGCAGGACTGTGACCTGCTATACACAGACACTATGACAACGAAAAATACTAAAATTTGTATTGTGMTCATTGCATGAGATAATAATCGACTGCCTCGACAAAGTTGAACATCTGCTAATAAATCACAATATCCAGATACCAACTTCGACATATTGTGAAGATACAAAGGCAGTTGCCACTACTTTGGAGGTTCATCACTATGAGATACTGGGGTGTTGTTCATAAGTCATATTGTAAGGAAACCACAACGGTTGCGTAGACACCAAAGTACTCTGGGGCACAAAATCTCTTTTCGCTAGAGCGAAGGCATTGCTCACCGTTCTGCCGACTAAAAAAGCAGCGGTTGCTCCCAAGGTCGATCCAAGAGAGTCCGTAACAAAGCCAACCCCCAAGCCAAATAAATAACCTCCTCCTAGCTGCCAAACCAGAACCAGATCAGCAAGAAYGAAGGGGGAATAAACTAGACGGAAGATGAATTTAGGCGCTGCAACACCATCGCATCGCCAATAGCTGTACGCAAAATCCTTMAATAAATGCCAAGCTGTCACATGTGATACTCTAGTGCAGCATGTGAACTCTCCAGAGACCCCGACTATGACCGATGCTTCAATGACTTTAGTTCAATAAAACATGTAGACTGGGTACCAACGGCTTGGTCACAGTGATTCTCAAAGACCAACGGAGATTATCAGGGTTAGAAGATAGTATTACCGTGAGGATTGATGCCGGRATAGCCAAGACTGAGCACGGGATATATGCAAGGGCCCTGTAAAATTGGTATGCATATCTTAGAAAAACCGACATCAAATGACCTTCACTACTACGTCAAGAAAGTAAACAAAAAGTTGCTGAGATGCCGAAAGCAGCTTACAAGATGATTGGACCCCACGCTCCGGCATCCTTTTGAACCCATATCAGAAATTGCTTCAAGGTCTGCGTAGACATCAAATTCATTACTYGTGCAAAAAAATGAGCTATTCCAATGGCTGTACTGGTGAAATTCACCAAGACGAGACAAAAAAATAACTAACGGCAAGAGACTGGGAGCACGATATCGTAAGAATAACTGCTAATTCGCAGAGGCTATAAATTATAGGAGGCAACTCTGACTTTAATTCTGGCATAGCAAGAGTGCTGACCACCACTTGCATAGTGAATGATCAAGAGACCGGCCATGGAAATAGCAGGAAAATATTACCTTTTCAATAATGTGGGAAAATTGGGGCAACTGTACAGCAGCGCCAAAGATAAGAAGTAAGAAAGTGACAGTCAGTAACAACCGCCACGCTCTAGTAGACATGCCCACTCGCCACCGTCGTCCCTTCCGGCCCATGTCCAATGCTGGACGTTTCCCCGCCAGATGGGACCGGATTTTAGCCGACGTCGCCATCTTTACGACCTTCATGTACAACCCGGTTTTGTGTTTCGCATTCGCAGTTCCAAGCTTTATTGATCACCGAGTAACAACTAACATCAAATTCCTTTGAGAATGTACGGATTCTAAAACCCTGAGAAATCCGTAGTCTTAGATAATCAAACTTCCCTACAAGAGATCATCGTCCTCCGTCAGCTGCAATATGTAGTTTCTCGAGCTCTTCCCTATACTAACATCGCCAATTTCGAAGCATAATCTGTCACGGTTCAGGACAGTCGAGGCTGGAGAAAGGATAAACAATAATGCAAGGATAAAAGCTCTCCAGCTTAAAAATAACTTTTCACCCTTCAAAACCTAGCAAACCATTACTGAAGTTTCCACAAGACGGCGTTGAAATGACACCAACGTACCAACACCAACACCGTCTTGTCTACAGTCAAACACCAGAAACCGTTTCCTCTAACTCTGCATCCCCTTAAGATCCCTCAGCAAAAACAGTTCAAAAAATACACTAAACGCTCACTCAAAAGTTATTGAAAACGTGCTCCATTGTGCATAGCAACCTCCGAACCCAACTCGGTCAAATCCGAACTAGCCAATCTAACTACTACAAAGATAGCGCACTTCGTGCAATACCGTCTCCCCTATCTCCTACGACAAATAAGTACACTCCGCTACCAATTGTTGACAACGCTCTCCAAACCCTAGAAAACCGCAACTCAACACCGTCACCACCACCGTCTCGTCGACAATCCAACACACCAGAAACTGTCCCTTCAACTCCTCTAAATCTCCTTCCCCTTAAGAGCTCCAGTATGAATAGCGTCTGCGATCAAAATTTCCGGCGAAAGCTCAATGGACAATGTTTGAAATCTTGCGGCAATTCGTGCAAATGCACTTGGCCTTATCCGAGAATCAGCTCGTGAAGGTTGCACACTCCGTGCAATAACCTGTCCCTTGAAACCAATGACCACGTAGAGCACTCCCGCACAATTATTGGCTCCTCCTTCCACCAAACCCTAGAAAAAGGAGAACTCAGCAGAATCAAGTGCAGAAAAAAAATGTGAAAAAAACAAGATTGTCTATAACTTTCTTGTAACAAACCCAAATCAATGTTTTTCATGTAGACAAAAATATAAACTATGAGAAAAAAAAAATTAAAAATAAACTCAAATTTTTGAAACAATTTTGTTTTGCCCCTTCTTTCATGTGTTGAGTTGCTTTGGACACTAAAATTAACCCTTTTGAAGACTTCTTTGATACAATCTTCTTATAATCATAAGAAAGTCTTAAATCAATGGATTTGTACTTAAATAGTGAAATTAGGTTGCCTCTCACTAATTTCTTGACATTCCACACTATTTGAATATTTATTGTCACTATACATGAATGCACTCTTTTTGAATTAGTTATTGGTGTACTCATGAACCTCCATGTATACAAATGGAAGTATTTGTAGAAATATTTGTTGACTTTGATGACTTATAGAGTAACTTTCTTGGGCTAAGGCACCCTAATTGTAAAGGCAAACTAATTTCATTATTTGATATAGATTAATAGGGTGTTTACTCATACTCATGGATTGAGTAAGAGTGTATTCTTGGTCATCACCCCCTAGTCACTTGCTTTTCAATTTCAAATTAGTTTTTTTTTTTTTTTTTTTGAAAAACAATTGAAATAGCAATCACTTAAAATTTAGTGAAGTATTATGTTTCTACATTTATCTATTATTAGACCATTAACACTTCTCAATTGTATTTGTGCATTCCTCCATCCAAATTAGGTGACTTCAATCACATTTCAAATAGAAATGGAAAATTTGTGGCAAGGAAAGATTACTTTGATTTGGTGAAAAGTAAGGTAGAACCACCTATAACCAACCAAATAAGGAATTTGGACAAATCTGAAGCAATGGAATGCAAGGTAAATATTTTTAGAGGTGTCTTGATAAAAATGATGAGGATTGTAAAAGCTTTGGTAATTTTATCACATGAATTGAAATTACTATGAATTTTAAAAGCCAAAAAGTGTTCCTGACCCATAGCCGATCTCTAAACTCTTACAATTCCGATCATTCAAGAAACTACTTTTCCACTCACTGCTTCCTACTTTCTTTTGCACTACTTTGAAATATGTATCATAAACTTTTAGTTCCAACTTTGAAAAGATGAAAAAAACCCATTCTAGCCTTGGTTGGAAATAAGTCAATCTATGGTTGGCTATGGGGCACTGGTTGGTAATTGGTGGTTCTACCTTAGTGTTTAATTTAAAAATGGAGCAATGTGGCCCCATGGTACCTCCAAAAGGATTGTTTTGCATATGCATGAATCAATATACCTATAGAAGTATTCCTGGACTTTATTCTATTTAGCATAGCCATGCGGCACGAGAATATTTCCATGCAAAAATTATTCTTTGGAAAGTCATTTTTGTAGACTCTTAGAAGAAGCCTACTAATTTGACCTTACTTGTGCCTTGCCCAAATTTCATTTTGAAATCAGCCTCCTTTCGATGATAGTCATAAATTTAAAATTATACTTTGTACTAAATTAACCTTATAAGGACACCACAAATTTTAATGAATGACTTCACTATAAACCACATAAACAAAGAATGCACCAATTAGTCCAGTAATGAGAATATTTTGATGACTACCTTCATAATAGGGACCATGTCCTTCAAGGGTTAAGTTGATATTATCCCTAAGTGACTCACTTGTGAGTGTGTAAACACGCTATGAGTCCAGCGAGGATGCCACGTCGGARACATGCTGAGCTGGAAGGAGTGGACCCATGAGGCCGCCCGATCTGCAAAGTGTCCCTTAGAGGCAGGCCGGTCCGGACTCCACAAAGCTCCAGCGATGGCGTGTCGCGCCCTGCTGCGCCTCGCCGTGGCGATGGCGGGCCCTTCTGTCCACTTGGCCGCCTCTCCTGCCTGCCTTTCCAGCMCGGCCCGCTCCCTTCAGTCGCTTGATTCACGATTATCCCATCGCTACCTTTCTTTTGAGCCTTTTCTCGCCCAATACGAACCCATGTGCTGTGAATTCGTTCATACTCGCTCGCGTTTATTAGGTTCCCGACCCTGTGTTGCAGGAGCTTTTGAAGCCTCTGCAATTGCCTCTGCTCTGGGCGAAATCGATTTTAAACTGGGAGGATAAACTTCATTCGAGTGTAGCTGCTATTGTCGTGTTTATCTTCATCCTCATGTAAGCCGTGTACAACACCCACCTTGCCAACTCCTGGCTGGTGAATATGCACTTGCTAATTGACGATCGTTGAACTGTGCAGGGATTGGCTTTCCTTTATTCCGGCCGTTCTCGTGGTCACCGTTATCCTATACATGTTCTACATGCGCTACATGAAGAAAAAGGAACAGGTTGGGGTTGGGGAGGTCCTCATCCCCGTGCCGGAAGGGACCAGCACTGTGGAAGCCTTGCTAGCTGTGCAACAGGCGGTGTCGCAGGCGGAAAGCACGATCCAGGGCACCAACATCGCTCTTTTGAAGATTCGTGCGTTGCTGTTGTCAAATTATCCGGAGGTACGGCACCTAGTTTTATTCTCGCTGAGCGATCATTCAGCATATGTMCCTCAGTCTTTAGTTTCTACAGTACGTCTAAAGGATGGATTTTCATCTTTCAATTTTAATATCCATTCATGCATGGTTTCTGCAATTTATCATGGTCTCATGCATGTCCTGTGGCAATAACGCCGTGGGCTTCTTTCTTAAATTTGATTTGGTAGACACAGCAAAGAAAGTGCTCTAGCTAGCTTAGCTTCTTCATTGCAAAGAGATCAATTATACAGCCTATATCGTTCTACTGAAGATCGATGGAGAATATATTCATCAAATGCTCTAAACGTACTGTGAATTTGTGCTGACTCGATATATGGATGCCTGGCATGATCTTGAATTATTTGTTGCAGGCTTCCAATCAAGTGGCTGCCCTCTTGGCGGCGATCGCTTTGGGTTTGGCTGTGATCCCCACTCGGTGGATCGCCTTCGTGCTGTGGGCGAATGTGTTCTCCAGCGGGATGCAGTCCCAGAAGCAGAGTCCTTCGTCCAACAGTGTCTTTCAAAGGAGGTTCAATGAATGGTGGTACAGTATTCCCGTGGTGCCCGTCCGCTTCCTCAGACCGGGAGAAGAAGAAAATGCGGACAAGGTGAAGTAGACTTTGAATTCACGAGCTTCGATATCCCCTCTGCAAAGTAACCATCACTTGACTTGTTTAGTAATAGAAGGAAAATTGATACGGGAGGCATGGCCAGTCTATGAGGTGGCGGTCTGGCCAAAGCCTTCAATGTCAATTGAGAGGTATTTCCTACCCTGGTACATATTGCACTGGACTGATTTGACAGGAGGGTCATGGTTTTTTATTTAGTCAAAATGACGGCCAGAGTATATATAAAGGGAACAGTTCGATGAAGTTAGTAGACAGTCGTCAAGGAAGTAGTTTCACTGATATAAACTACAAAATTTGTTGTAAAAAGATCAAAGCAAAATGTAGAGTTTCAATCTTCAGGTGTAAGCTGGAAAAGGAGTTCGTGGAGCTGGAAATTGAAATGTATCATTGAGGAGCTCAGTTATTGCGCATACCTGTTTTACTACAATAGCTATCCCTAACACATGGACGTCACCTTTTCATTTGCCTTTCATTTGTCTTTCATTTTGTCTTTCATTTTAACTTTCATTTGTTTTCCATTTGTCTTTCATTTGTTTCGTTTCATTTTTGTTGAATTTTCATTTGTCTTCATTTTATTATTATTTGTTCTTCAATTGTTTTCCATTGGCATTTGAATACCCATTTCAGTTCATTTTGGGTTTTCATTTCGTATAATGTGGGTCTCCATTGTGATTTTGTTGATTCAATTTCTCTACATTGTTATAATTCATTTTCTTGATTTGAGAGAAGCTGGACTAAACTGATTGAATCTGTCAGTAGTAATACTAGCTGTAAAATTTAGGCTTTGTGCAGTTTTACAGCTTTTTGCAGTTTTATGAGGTCACAATTTGGGGCTCTTCGCATTTGATACTAATGTTAACAAAATTGACATTGAAAATCCAGAGCTTTGATCTGGCCTCCTCATTACCTCCATAGGGCCCTGTGGGATGCTCTTTTAGATTCAGGTAGG
Source organism: Pleurozium schreberi (assembly GCA_006891605.1). Lineage (NCBI taxonomy): Eukaryota > Viridiplantae > Streptophyta > Bryopsida > Hypnales > Hylocomiaceae > Pleurozium > Pleurozium schreberi. Next base: position 263,210 of record VACF01001984.1, read on the forward strand.
GCAGCTCAGATTAAAGCCCAACAAGCAGTCCCATGTCAACCAAATCAGGTTGGTAGGATTTAGCTTTGGTTTGATGTCATTTGGTTGCACTTCCATGTGATGGCTCATAGGGTGGCTGAATCTATTATTTGGAACAGGAATGGGCATGTTCTTTATCAGTTCTCATAGGTCTTGAGTTTTTTTTGGCTCTTTCTTTGTTGGCCCTCGTGGCTTGTGGCTTGGCTGGTTTGTATCTTGTGGTGTTTTGCAATGGAATTCATTGTTTTCAAAAAAAAAAAAAAAAAAATCCAAAGCTTTGATAAGTTTGTCATTGTACTAAATTTTGAATTGTAACCCTCAATTTTTAAACTACTAATGTTAGGGATCACATGGATATAGAAAACACAATACTATTAACCCTTAACCCTTAAACGATGGCGAGGACGTTTCGTGTCCAATGAATGGCAAAGAATCTTTTTTTGTAGGATAGAAATACAATCATTCATCCTTGGTATTAGGGGTGGTATTAGGGGTGGAAAGGGGAGATCTTCTACAATACTTTGACTTCCAATGAATATATTTAGCTTTTTCTAAGGAGATGATGTCACACGGTATCAAAATGCATGATTTCCATGGCCACCGGTCCATCCTTCAAGGGTTAAATGCTGCCGAGGATGTTTTGTGTTTGATGAATGGTAAAGGATCTTTCCTTGTAGGACAGAAATGCAATCATTCATCCTCAGTATTAGGGGTGGAAAGGGGAGATCGTTTCTAGTACTTTGACTTCCAATGAATATATTTAGCTTTTTCAAAGGAGATGATGTCACATGGTATCAAAATGTATGATTTCCACCGCCACTGGTCCGTCCTTCAAGGGTTAAGGTAGAAATACCAGAAATTGTTATGGTACCTTGAAATCCTAGAAGGATGAGAAGGTCCTTGTAGAAATTGTCATATCTGAAACCATGGGAACAATTGGCTTCAAAAAAATTAAAAGAATTCATTTGTAGTTAAAGTAGAAGATCTCCACATTCCACACAAAATTTTGGGGATGAATAGTCGCACTTCTGTTTCATAGAGAAATATACTTTGTCATCCATTGGACATTAAACATCCGCGGCGTCCTTCCTTGGTTAACCTATTTCAATATACCTAATCTTGTCATTTATACCTTGAAATGACAAAATCAGGTATATTGAAATAATTTTATGGTACCGTAACAACTTATTGTATTCCTATCGTACATTTGAGTTGAAAAATTATAACATTTGATTACAAAGGGTTCTAATTTTCAATTTAGAGTTGATCAAAGATTTTGAGTTCGTCATTACAATGTCAAATTAACGGTTGACTAGAAGATATGTACTCTAGAAATTACTTATACAATTGTATGTGAAGAATCTATTTGTTCTCCTAATCTACATTACAAAATTTATTATATGAATTTGTGATGTGGTATTTTTCTTTGAGAGCTAGTATACTTAAGGTTCATCTCCATGAAGCGATACTTAACCCTTAATGGATGGGCTAGCAATTCTTTTAGTGACAGTTTAGTGAGAATTATGGGCTTTAACCCCTAAAAGCCCAAGGGGTTTGGACAAAACACAAATGTGTTATAAAATATAAGGTCTATAATTTTTTTGAAGTTTGCATCACAGAAGTTTATGTAAAGCACAAAAAGTAGAAGATATCCGTACGGTCAAAACTATAAAACTATTTTTAGATTCTCTTCAAATGAATTTTGAAGATATAACTTCAAAAATTCACCAAAAATACAATTTCTATCTTTAACACTTGAATTTATTTTGATTGGTCAAAATTGTGGTTTTCATTGAATTGTAAAAAGATGCATAAGATCTGGTCATAAAAATATCAATTAGTTCCTCAAATAGTAAGCTTTTCAATACTAGAAAACACATTGTGCTATTTCTCTTATGATTTTTTTTTACTCACCTTTTGTAAAAAGTGATATTACAAAAGTGATTGCAAATTGCTAGTCTATTTCTGTAATATCACATTGTGTGAAAATACAATTTCTATGTATGCATGATTGAAAATATTCTTACAAAATATTTAAAATAATTACTTTAAAGACTTATTGAAATCATTATCATGCATTCTATTCAAATATATCAAAATTTTATCAATATGTGATACAATGAATGTGTTGCATAGCAAGCACAAGCCCCAAGTATTAATGGTGGCATTTGTGATATTACAGAGGGAGTTATGATTTTAGTAGTATGATTATAAATAAACTTGAATTAATATTTCACACTAATAACATTGATCATGCAATATACATAATTGTCATGTGCCTAGGAATGTAACCTACATATGCATACAATATCATATAATTAATAGTTGTATTACATGATCAAACTCAATTTCATTATATTGACTTATTCCAATACTTGTTTTCAATAAAATACACATAAATGTAAAATACACAAAGTTTAATTTTAGAAAAAATAGCAATTTTTGTCTTGAACAAAATGACTTTAAAGGATTGTATTTCAAAAATTTTACAACTCAAAAGTTTGCATTTTTTGACCTAATGCAATTATGATTAGTTGAGAACATGCATGCAAACTTTCACAAGAGTTGAAGGAGTAAAAGTGTACTTTCAAAGTCTTGTAACCATTCAAGATAGAGATGTGGACAAAAAAATCCATTTTTCATTTGGAAATTTTCCAAAAGTCAATTTTCCATCCAATTGTAGAACTAACTACATATTCTCAAAGTTGAGGAACCAAAAAAGGTGTATTAGAATTTGGTCTAGGCAATCGCCCAACCATCTTTTTAACCCTCACCAAGTACAAATTTGCACCTATAATTTCCAAAGAATGTGCAATACTCATCATAACATCCAATAACATTGTTTAGGCTCTAAACTAGTGTTTGGAACTAGAAAGAACCTCAAACCAAGTGAATGTTGTAAATAGAGAAGGATTAGTATTAAATTGGTATTAAATTGTGGTGGATTTTAAACAACTTCTAGAGTCTTCTTATCTTCATTTTACTTTTTTTTTTGCTATTTGATATGCCTCAAGATTCAATGCATTTCATTTCTATTTCATAACTTTTAGAACATGTAATCAATTGTAAAATTAGGTGAACTATTGACTAAATGGAGAAGCATCTCAATGAAGGATGTATCTTTTTGTCCCCAATTCAACACCAAGAAAGCAAGAATTTTACCTAACCATGCTCATCAACTATCTACACCAACCAATCAACCCTTGTCCACTTGCATTATCCATGGAATATTTCCTCCCATTGATTAAATCTCTAATCCAAGACAATCTGCAGTGAGCATTTCTTGAAGTGTTGGACTTTGAAAAATCACCCAAGGAGTTTTAGTCCAAGTCAAATGTTTTTTTCACCTATTGAAAGATATTGAAAGATATTGAAAGATATTGAAAGATATCTTGATGAACTATGTAACAATAAAGTTAAAATTTACACAACTACTAACATTTTGCTTAGTAGACATTTGCGAATGCGCAAAAAATCTCTCATGCCGATGGTGCCCTCCAGAACTTTAAAACGTCAGTTTTAGTTGTAATTACCTTTAAGAAATTTGCAGTGCTGCACAGGTTTACCTTGATGACATACGACACCCCCCAAAACAGAGAATTACCTCCGCAGAAAAACACCTCCGCACCTGCCATAGTGAGTATGCAGTTAACACTAACRTGCACCATCCATAGTCCGTATGCAGTAAACTCCACGTTCAAAGAGCTCAGGCACTTAAACTTCACACCTTCAGGACAATCTCCACAYGACTAGCATACAGTTTGACAAAGCCATTGCCTTGTGGCTTGTGCTGAAGCCCTGGCAATTCAAATTCTCAAGAATGGTACAATTAATCTTTGCAGGACTGTTCTTGCGCTAGCACAGGCTGCGCAGCACAAACAAGAAATGCTGTGCACCTTGATGCTCCCACTACATGGAAGACCTTCACAATCTTCCTCTGCTGAAATTTCAGCATCTAGGGGCAACGCAACGTCACAGTGCAACTCCTCGACTCTGCAACCTCTTCCTTTCCTCTTCGAGCTGCAAACAAATTCCAACGTTAGAGAAGGTCGAACACATAACAGCCACAAGCAAAGAAGCAACACACTCTTATAAGTTTACACACACAACTAGCCACTACTATTAAACTTTCAATGCTCACTTTTAAGCTACAGCTTCCATCTTCTGAAAGATATTTCCGGAACTGAAAATGGACACCGCACCTACATAAATAACTGGGTAAAAACGAAACCCTCAAGTCCAAATAACTCTTTGTTTGATGGCTATCATTAGACCTACTAATAGGAATTTCTAGATCCATAGATAACACTCAAGTATGGTTATTTCATCAGAGCGAGAAAAGAGTAACTTACAACTTTGCGAACGCGTTCGTTGGCAGCAGTCGCACCGCCAATGACATTCTCCGGTTTGTAGGGTTGGTTGACACAAACATCATTCATGACTAGAATGGTGGTCTTATCCCACCTACACGGTAATCTGATCCATTCACACCATCCCCACATCAGGTGCTTCCAAATCACGTTGAAGTAGCCTTGTGCAATATTAAAAACCCTATGAAATATTGAGTCATTGAGATATAATTCCATTCCACAGAAAAAGGACCCAAAACTCATATGATCTTCAAAAGCAAACCCGAAAGCTGACATAAAAAAATGCACAAGTCGTTTGAAGTGATTACGTCTTAGAGAGAGCATCAAAAATATCTTGCGCTTCCGCAGTAACGCCAACATGTTGATGCATGTGGACTTTTTGCATGGCCAGAACGGGAACTTATGTAAAGTGTCACAAATACTCTCATGGCATGAATATATAGATTTAGTCACTTTATATCTAACTTAATTTTTTCTTTGTTTAATGACCATGGACTCATTCTCTTTTTATTCATCATATTGCAAAAATAAAGTTCAAATKAAGACAAAGTTTATACCTTTAGACAATGAGACTTAATCAACAACATTATTTGCATTGGTTTAATATAAAATTTTATTAGACAAATGAATGTCTCTATATGAACTCTTCAAACAATTGAAAAATTTAAGACCAAAAAATATGGTTGTTTGATCTTTTGAAGGATTAATCCTTTCACATCAAAACTTGTTTTTTGGCTTCTTGCACATTTTTGCTAATGCCTTTATGTGAGTAAATTACTTCCATCAATTTCATTAAAGTTGCCATAATGGAAGGTCACCTCTTAATCCGTAATGAACCACGGATGTTTTTCAAGAGAATGGTGAGAATTGCCATTTCTAAAGCATTGTCCAAATTTAAAAATAAAAACATATTTTTGAACTTCAAATGTAAAAAAGTATAGTAGACTATCATGAAATTACAATGTGATGGAAATTTTTAACACATTGACCATACAAATTGAAAGATTATAGTGTTTGAAGTGAATAAACAATTTTTTTTCATTATTGCAAAACAAGATCACCAAACTTCAAGCCTCCATGTTGTAAAATATTTTCACTTATTACAATTTATTCTCTCTACTTTTGAATTCAAGAAATTTTTAGGTAGACTCGTATAAAATTTTAAATGCAAATATGGAGTTTAGCTTATTCTAATTCACCTTGTAACGTAAGGAAGTTAAATGCACTAACAATATACTAGTCATTACTTTTTATTTTTATGCATTGAAATTTTTTTCATTTGAGATTCAAATGGTGAGAAGCTATAAAAAAACATTTAAAATATGTGGAAATTTTTCAAAACCTTTGACATCATAGAGTGCAAGCTAATAGGAGTAATAGGGCTTAATATTAACCCCTAAAGGTCCAAACACAGTTTTTTGGCAACATAGCAATTTGGGGCAGCTCACTACAGATGGAATTTTTATTTTTATTTTTTGAAAATTTCACACAACATGTGCCCAAGGAGTAGCTTTAAGGCGCAACAATTTTCATAACTTTTAACAACATGGTTAAAAATTTACTGCATGATATGTGATTTTCAGCATTCGGCGGGCAATTTGGGTAGCTCAAAAAACTTCTTGAAAAATCAATTTTTTAAGAAATAAAAATCTGAAATTGGTTCCTTAGATTTACATATATGTGGAAAGCTTTGAATCATTCCATTTTGATTAGTGAGATGAAAGTTATGAGGAGTTTAAGTTTGTGGGTAGGTATGGTTTTCGCCAAGACTCCATACCTACCCACAAACTTAAACTCCTCATAACTTTCATCTCACAAATCAAAATGGAATGATTCAAAGCTTTACACATATATGTAAATCTAAGGACCAATTTCAGATTTTTATTTCTTAAAAAAGTGATTTTTCAAGAAGTTTTTTGAGCTGCCCAAGTTGCCCGCCAAATGCTAAAAATCACATATCATGCAATAACTTTTTAACCATGTTGTTAAAAGTTATGAAAATTGTTGCGCCTTAAAGCTACTCCTTGGGCACATGTTGTGTGAGATTTTCAAAAAAAATAAATAAAAATTCCATCCGTAGTGAGCTGCCTCAAATTGCTATGTTGCTAAAAAACGGTGTTTGGATCTTTAGGGATTAGAAAAAATGTTTTACTCGAAATTACCTTGACATCGGTAACAAAGTTTCATTCCTTCTAGAATGTGATTTTTCATTTATGTTCCACATTTCATTATTTACTTACTTGACAAATTTCAAAAGTCGATGAAGGTTATATTTTAGGAAAAGTTGTCCAAAAGATGTCTAAATTTCTTGAATTGCCAAAAAAATTTATGTTCCCACTAAGGGGATATATGTTCATACCTTGAGTCAAAAGTTTCATGAACATCCAACCCAATTTGATATTGAAAGACCCTACCCAAGTTTTCAAAGTGTCCTATGGACACTTGGTCCTTCATGGGTACAAGATTCAAAAGTTGTTGTAAATGAAGGTATTTGAACAAACATTTGGTTGAAGGACTCTATTTAGTATCCAAAAAAAGGCTCAAAGTTTGTTTGTGTTTTTATTATTGAAAGCGCCTTATTTAGATTCTTGCATAAAATGTATATTATTTAAACATGAGGGTCTTCATTTCTAAGCACACCTACAATTAACACATTGAAAATCTTCAATTTGCTTAATAAAATACATGCTAAGAGAATCATTCTACTTGCAAATTACGGGGTTCCCGAAAACAGACCTGATTGATGGTACGGTGCAAGTGTATTGTTGAGGCATTCTCACAATGCACAGAAACAATATCCGCACCAGCCTTGATGAAGTCTGGTACACGATTCTCTGGTTCAACAATCATCTAAAGCACACACACCACAAAGTCAACGAGAGACTCTCCACCAAATTAATTCGTAAAGCTATGAATGGCAAGTTAAATGTTAATCTAAGAGGACATACAGATAAGATCAATATGCAGATAATGTCGGGCTACTGTGACTCAATGATACTGGTTGCAAGAACGAAACCAAGTTAATGCCCCCGACAATTAATAATAAGTTAAATAAATATGCGATACATAAATAATGACTTGACTTTAACTAAACATGAGGATCGCATGAATTTAACGCCTATTAACTTCGCAATGAAAATTTTGTCAATCTAATGGAAGGTGTTTTTGTGATACAGCATGAAGCGTCGCTGATTCGTTTGGAATGCCAAACAGAAAATGAAGGCACTCACCAAGTGCACATCCAAAGGAAGGTCAGTGACGGGGCGAATAGCGTCCACAATGAGAGGGCCAATTGTGATGTTAGGCACGAAACGACCGTCCATCACATCGACGTGAATCCAATCACATCCAGCCTCTTCAACAGACTTGATCTGTTACAGTACAATAACAAGAAAACAAAATGAATACCTACAAATCGAAAAACCACGTCCACACATAGAAATACCAGGGGTAATCTAAAAAACGTCAGATCGGTATTGACAAACTGTTAAATTAACGTCAAATTTCATGTTGACTGAAATGCTGCCAATTTGATATCAAGTTAATGCCAATGACACAGACATCACATTAACATGAAAAATTTAACACAATATGCGGCACACCAACATTAAAAACTACATGAATACAATCTCAATTAACTGGTGGGGGGAGGGAGTGTTCTGCGCTTTAGAATTAGTCCAAACAAAAACCTAGGGTTTACGGTTGGATCCCAGAGCACACGAAACTAGAGAATTCCATAACAATTTCACCATCCGTTCCATTCAGCTCCCTCAGTACAACTAGAACATCAGATTCAAAACTCCAAATCCTAGAATGGAAATCACAGAACCAAATTTTCGAAAGGCAATCTCACAGTACCTGCTCTCCCAACTTGGCAAAGTTGGCAGACAAAATCGAAGGCGACACGATAATATCACTCTTGGAGTATCTGTCAACACGAGAACTTGCCTCCACAACTGGCATCATCGCCCTACCACTACATCAATCCCACCCGAAACTAGGGTCAGTGTCAAAATCCAATCAAGGCTAGAAAGATTTCAGTCCAATTCCATCAAATTTTGTGAAATTTCAAACGCCAGGAGGAGGACAGAAATGTTCGTTTTTGGAGTTCCTGAAATTTCAAGACAATTTGCTGCAAAAAGGGGGACGAACGAACACACCTGGTGGTAGTAGCAGAGGCTTTGACAGAGCGCGTCGCCTTCTCCCCCCAGAAACTGCTCTGCACAGCMACCGACTTCACCGCACAGCCTCCAGCCAAAGCTCCGGACATCGCCATGCTCGCCATCTGGTCACGAAAACCGCTGAGAAGAAAATCGCTGGAGAAAATAAAATGCAAAGAGAAGGGAAGGGAAGGAATTGAAACAGAAATGCGCACGACAAACACACTCGCGACACACGAATGGGTTTGGGTGGAGTTGGGAATTGGGGAATGTGGGGAGGGGAGTACGGTGGGGGGGTGCAGGCGCCCCCGCAGACTCAGTGGCAACAGGCGCAGCTTCAGCAGCAAACTTCGAGGGGTCCTTGAGGTACTCCTTCGTCTTCTCGGCGAGAGGGAACGAGTACTCCGTCTCCACAGCAATGGCCAACAAGTTCTTGTATGAGTTGACGAAGCTGTGCGGGACTGCAGCCAAGGTGGGGTAACCCAAGGCCAGAGAAAGCGCGGCCACGGTGGAGACACCAGCAGCGAACTTATCCAAGAGATCATCCTCAGTCAGATCCAAAACCTCCGGCGCAAACACGGAGCCGCTGTCGTAGATGTTCACCACGATTAGACCGTAGGAGAAGGGCCTGATGCCCAGCTTCGCCAACAGAGCAGCCTCGGAAGAACCCACCTTGTCACCCTTCCTCACAAGCTCCACAGGGGCGATAATCTCGACAGTTCCCTTGTTAATCTTGGTGGGAATGTTGAGGACCTGGAAGAAAGAAGTCTGAGACGGGTCGAGACCGGTGTTACCGGGGGGGACAACCACGTCCACGGGAGCCACGAGACCCACACGGGCGGGGGCTCCCACCTTGTACTTTCCGATTTCCTCACGAACCTCCTTCAAGTCGCCCTTGGTGAAGATGAGACCAACATTACCCTGAACAAACGAATAGTTCACTTTTAATACCACTRCAGAGTATCCTTTCGTTCCTTTACATGGCTCGATTTCAAATGTGGCAAGTGATCAGCAAGTTTGAGACAATAATGTGCCATCATTGCGGCAGTCAAACCAATAGGGAAACAATACTCGTCACTTCACTTCGCCACAATCAGTCCACTCRTAACTACATAAACGTCTATTAKACATATAAAACCCTACAAGAAGTGAACACGATGCAGGGCATACTCATCCAACACATAACTCTATCACAAAACAGGGCTTAGCCATGTGGACAAGCATGATCAGCAAGTTTGAAGCAATAATGTGCCATCATAGCGGCTGTCAAACCAATAGGGAAACAAATGTTCATCAATTCATATTCGTCCACATGGAAAGCCATGCATCACTACAAGTGGTCAAAACCTAAAGGCTCAGAAATTTCAACATATGACACCCTCCATCAATGAGGAAACCCTACTACCAAAAACAACTGCACCAAAATAATAAGCCCCTTATCTGAAAAAGCTAATTACGACAGGTCAAGAGTGATCAGCAAGTTTGAAGCAATAATATGCCATCATAGCGGCTGTCAAACCAATAGGGAAACAATGGTTCATCATTTCACTCTTTCCCGAACAAGAAAACCGTGTAAAAGCACCAGAAATAACACTACAATAACAAACCACTACCGAAAAGTAATAACCAGAAACATACCACGAGGGCGGGGAGGAGCTGCTCGTAATCCGGGTTTCCGGTCTTCTCAGCATGAAGACGAATTGAACGCTTCATCATGGTGTTCTTGCCCATGAGCACGATGGAGTCGGGCCTCAAACCCTGACGGATTCCCTGCAACTGCTTGGAACCGACATTGTCCGCGGCGCAGATCAACACCTGCGTGTACTCATCCAGAAGCTCCACAAGCTTCTTGTCGTACAGGACCTTCTTCTCGGCCTTAGTTCCCTTGAAACCCATTTCGAATGAGTGCTTTACTACAAAAACAACCTCGACGCTTGCGAAAATGAAACTGTTGCCTAGCAAGGGGGGCCAAGGCGTGAGAATTCACGACAAGGCGGGCAGAATACTGCCCTTTAACCCTAAACTCGGAGCTCCAAARCGTAGCGGAAGCGAACGGAAGCAAAGTCGCGCGGCGGCAAAGAGAGCTACTTCGTCTAGTCCTAGGTTTATATACCCTCAAATTAGGGTTTCATGGTGAACCCCTGTTCACACGGGGGAACTCATGTTCGCGATGTATTCAAGCTAAAGTTCCGGTTATCTTTAGGGCTGGAGGTTAATCACGTTTTTCCGTTTCTTGATGTTTTCTCTCTACGGACTTCGTCGCTTCAGTTAATCGATGGCACCGTGACAATGGCAGCGATGGCGCTCCCGCCTTCGACCCCGCCCGTGGAGGGCACGCGGGTCACGCTGCTCATTCGTCACTTGCCAGAGGGACTCCCTGCTGACACTCTGAAACGCCTTTTCTCGCACTACGGTGCCTCAGATTTTCGCTTCTGCAAATCAGGAAGGTGAGGTTTGGATAATTGTTATTTGGCTTACTTTGCGTTTGTAACCTCAATGTTTCGTGGCATTCCTCCGTGGGGTTCTGTTTCCAGTGAATCCTGACTCTCTTTGGGCCCTTGAAATCGCAAGGTGATTTACAATGTTTTTGTGGAGTAGGGTGAAGAATTGTGCTTTTGTGGATTATGAAAATGAAGCTGCAGCCGCTCAGGCCCAATCGCAAATGCACAGGTTTGACAATTCTCGTGCAATGGGCTTGAAACTGATGTTCTGTCTGCTGTGTGGATCTCTTAATTATACCAAGCTGAACGTACTGAGCCCTTTCAAGCAGTTTTTTGCGTTCCAAAATGTACAAGACATTTCGGGTTCTATATCTTTGTATCGCTAGCTGAATCCGAAATTGTGTACCAGGCTGAAATTCTTGGGTAAAATATTGAGTGTTGAAAGAGCAACCCCTGCATCAAGCAAGAATGACTTACCTGAAGSCAATGCAATGACGACGCCTACAGAGGAAGTGACTGAAACCGCTCCTCCACCTCTACCACCTCAGTCTACCGAACCTTACCAAACAGGCAGAGTCGCATCAGGAAAGGAACCTATTGCTCCGTCACTAGGGGTGGATTACCCCTTCCCTCCACAGCTCGAGTATGTTCWAATCCTCTTACAGTCAGTAGTTATTGGAAGACTGAGATTCTTGGTGTCGTTGTTTAGGTTTTAGTGTGAGTATAGTTTAGACTTTGTAAATAGCCTGATGTTTCCTTACAGCTTCATATCTTACTTTAATTTTTTAGTTCGGAATATTCCCTATGTTGTTGTTCGCCTCCACTTCTTGCACTACATGTTGCCTCGCATTTCTGTTTCGTCCACTCTCTTGAGCTACTCGGTRATTAATCATRGGTATAGCAYTGTTGCCAACATGAAGTCTCTTTGTTTTGACTTCTTTGTATGGGCTACTTGTGATGCTTTGCAGGTATGCCTATCCTCCTCCTGATGGAAATATTCTTACCAATATCGTGAATACTCTGATTGCAGTTCCACGGTTCTAYACTCAGGTCCTTATCGTCTTCTACATTGCTATGTTATRTATGTTATACTTCTGTCAAGAATGATTGGTTTGTGGAATCTTGTGGCCTACKTCTTGATGGATTCTTCTTGAGAGCAGACTTTATGTATCTATCACTAAAGTGGGATGGGAGGAAGATAGGTGAAATCTGGTTTCAAGAAATTAGTTCTTGCTGATGAGTGCGCAGATGTTGGTGGTGAATACATTGCGATCAGGTTTTGCACCTCATGAATAAAATGAATCTTCCAGCTCCATTTCGTCCTGCCCTTCCTACACCACCATTACCACCTCCTGTACCAGCTCCTCCGGCTGAAAAGAGACTGGCGGGGGAGCTGTCMAGTGGTGAATCGGAGCTTSAGTCATCCGATGAGGTGAGCAAGAWTTATAACAGYTACAGTTCTTTTGTTATTTCTAAGCTTGTTTGTTGACSTAAGTAGGTATCCGTAACAGTTCTTTKCTGGCGTTTTGTGGTAATCTGGCCTCGAGGTCAACCAACAACTGTGAGGGAACCATCTGATCTGGTTGAGATGTGTTCTCTTATAAAAAATTAATCAAATCGTATTTAGTCTATTAAGTTGAGTCGGTTTTGAATCTTGCAGGAAGACAACCATGCTCTGGGTGGGGAAATCGATACTGATGGAGCTGACAAAGARCTGGACGTTTACAAGGCAAGAAGAAAACGAGCCAAGTTGGAAGCAGTAGTGGGTCCTGCAGTGGACAAGGGTGCTTCTCATGAAGCTGCAGGGGTYAAGTCAATCAACATTACTTCAAAAACTGCTSCCATCAAGAAGAACCAACCTGTCATGCAGGTTTGTTTCGTACATTACACTCTTGTAGATTATGTATATGTTGAGATTCTGGTTCATTGTGTGTATGAGCATCTAGACAACAGAATGTGCGTGTAGTGATTCTCATGACTAATCTCCTTTGATGTATTCTGTACCTACTTGGGTTTGGATTTTTCGTCACCCGATGTTTATTACTCAGCGCAGCTTAACAGAGCATTGAATGGCCTAACAGATTAAGATTTCCACGAAAGCCTCGGTTGGAGACGGACCAGCAAGAGACGGTACCAACCAAGAAGACATGGATATTTCAAGAGAAGAAGTGAATGATCCCAATAGAACAGCCACACAGACCGAACTACAGGCTGGTCAATTATCAGAGACTGAGCTCCTTTCTTTGTCCATTCTTAAGGTGAGCAGATRTTTTAAATCATTGGAGTAATGAACATGKTTGCCATGTGATCTTTGGAACTGGTTATCAAAWTCATGAGCTCGTCTGGCAGMATGCAATATTTTCGAGTCCCATAGTTTCAATTCAGACAGGTTGCGCTCAGTGTTTGTATTGGGATCATTTCCTTTGTTTCAAATTGTTGGTGATTGAGCTCAATATGTGTTCTTGGGTTTGAATATAATGGATGTTCCAGATTTTAAGAATTGTTCTTTCGAGAAATACTATTGGGTCTAATGTTGGGGCGCACACTCATCGTATCTGCATGAACATCGTTGTTTTGGTTTGTTGATAATAAGTTGCCATTACTTGGTGTTTTGTACTCATAGCTAATGTAKTTGCACGTGCTCTTTTGTCCCTGTGAAGAATTACTCTGCTGGGACCCCCTCACAAGTTCTTTACATCAAGAACTTGGCAAAAGAAGTGGCACCAGAGGACCTCTTCAACGTATTTGGTAAGCCTGCCTTGTGAGTCCAGCCCCTTTAATGTCATGAAGYTAACTATATTCTCAACACTCTACAAGCTTGAAATATCTGCTGGTAATCTTTTTGAGGAATATTTTTCGGTCCTTTCATGGTGCCCTTGAAAAGAACCRAAATTTGAGCTGCTATCATGTGAGGGTGTTTTACAATTTCACCTCCCTGCCAATTCCTTGATTCTGGTTCATTCTGTGCTTGTTGATGTACCCTTTGTTAAAGATTTTTGCGTCTGCAGGGGCTTTCTTTGCAAGTCTTGAGGAAGCRAAATCTGCTTTGAATGTGAATCTCATGCAGGTTCGTTTTGCTCCTCTTTTAGAAGAAATTCTAAYTCATGCCTGTCTGGTTGTTGAGCTTAAAATTCCGGTAACTTCGCATTTAATTCGTTGGTGAACATTCGCACTTGTAGGCTGTTCGTGGTAATCAATTCTAGTCTGTTCTTGGTCTAAAGGCTATTGATGCCTTTGTTAAAAATGTTTGTTTGTCCCATTTAATAGTTTGGTAGCTCATAGTTGCCATACGCAGTTCAGTTTTCTTGTCCTAATAGCTCAGTTTTCTTGAGCCTAATAGAGGGTTTTGACTCTGTAACAGGAAGGGCGTATGCGAGGTCAAGCATTTGTTACATTTCCATCAACAGAATCTGCACAGGATGCTTTAGTGAGTGTTACAAAAGCCCAGATCGTGAACTTTTATTTTCTCTTTCTTTTGCTGTAGATGTTACGAAATCCAGCATTCGTGGCCTTTTTCTTTTGGAGAGCTTGTTGGTAAGATCGAGAAGAACCTATTCACATCAAGTCCGTGTGGGAAGCGTATTTGACCTACTCTGATTCGCAGGGCATGACACATGGCTTTGTTTTGAAAGGGAAGCCAATGATAGTACAATTTGGACGAAATCGCTCAGCTACCAAGAATCAGTAAGTACTGAAGTGGCCCAGACGTACTCATTGAAGATTTATCCAAGAGTTTACTCTCCAAATGCCTCTTCTCCTGCTCTTTACAARTGAAGACCCGTTTTGAGGTGKTTTTKCTGGGMTTTGTTYATAGAATGACTTTGTACCATTAATTTCCATTGGAAGAGCTTTTCATGAAGGKCTCAGGCACTAAATGCATTATTACGATCGGTTCATTTTTCTGATATGGACCAGTATGCAGGTGTGAATTCGGTGCACAATTTGGTACTTAGTTGTTTCTTCCTGCCTTCCGTGGTATACAAAACAAGCCCTTGTGAACGTTAAATTTTCCCTTGGTGGTATTCGCTTTATATGTTGGAATTTTTGACAGAGCTTAGCAGAATTTTTTTTTTTTGAATTTTATTTTATTTTTCCTTGAAAATATTGGGTTGTCTTTCAGTATTTATATTCAAAACTAATATCACTACGGTCAGAAAAAAATCATAAAAAAAATAGCACAATATGTTTAGAATTTTGTAGTGTTGAAAAGCTTACTATTTGAGGAACTAATTGATATTTTTATGACCAGATCTCATGCATTTTTTTACAATTCAATAGAAACCACAATTTTGACCAAAATAAAAAAAATTCAAGTGTTAAGGATAGAAATTATATTTTTGGTGAATTTTTGAAGTTATATCTTCAAAATTCATTTGAAGAGAATCTAAAAATAGTTTTATATTTTTGACCGTATGGATATCTTCTACATTTTGTGCTTCACATAAACTTCTTTGATGCAAACTTCAATAAAGTTATAGAACTTATATTTAATAACACATTTGTGTTTTGTCCAAACCCCTTGGGCTTTTAGGGGTTAACTATAATTTCTTGTCCATCTAAAGGCAATTGATGAGTAAGGTATGTAACCCAAAAGCACCATCTTCACACTTTGTACATTTCCAAATTCAGTTATGTAACTATGTGAAAGAAACGCTTTTAGAATCAAACTTTGACCCTTCATAATTTTTGCATATTGTATCCAAATGTTGCATTCTTTGGTGCATTAGAATTTCCTTTCACTTGCCAACAAGACAGTATGAAAATCTGACCAGCTTTATGATAGTAACTAGGTACAATACCAATTTGTGGTGCTTTGAGGATGCCTACCTTAATTTGTTGCTCCCATCTACGAATACAAATATTGACCAATAATTTATTATTATTACTACAAAGGTCCGAAAACTATGAACTGAAGTATTGAATGGATCTAGTCCCCTTTAATGAGATTGAGGATCATAATTGCTTCATTAAAAGTTGATTTCTGATTGGTGTTTAGTACTCCCTCCATCCCGAAATGATCTTCGTGTTGGCCTCAAAATTTTGTCCCAAAATGATCTTCCTATATGATGTGGAAGAAGGTCCCGCGAGAATGAAACCATTGAGTGTGTATAGTAGCTAGATTAACCCCTTAAGTCCCATTGCCCCCTCGGGAGACAATTTGGATTTCGGGCAGGTTCCTGTGAACTTGAATTTTTATGAAATTCTTTGAAACTTTCTCATAAGATAGAAAAACCGAATAGATTTGTGGGATTATAATTTTTATTTCAATTGGTGCCCGAAAGCAAAATTTATACCACAAAACCCCCAGAATTGAACTCGGCGGGCAGCAAAAGAAATTTTGCAAAAATTCAAAATTAAATTTTTAAATATTTTTTTTCTAAAACGATATATTTTTGTCTACATGTGAAGCTTTGATTCATTCTATTTGGACTAGTAATGAGAAAGTTATGGACAATCTTGTTTTATGGGCAATCTAAGCATCTTCTCGAAAAAAATACTTATAGGATTCATTTCTGAATGCAATTTTCACAATTTTTCAAAACAAATTGTTGAACAAGGTGAAGTTTACTTTCTAGAATAATCTCACCATTGGGATTTTTGTGTTTCAATCCCATCATACAGCTATTAACCATTTAGTTTTTCTTTAAGTCTTCGACCTACTTCTACTTAGCAATTTTTTAAAGATTGAAAATCAAGTGTGTGTTTTTTTTAATTTTTTTTTTAGAACTTCAACTCAGTTTTTCAGCATAAAAAACTTTCAATTCAAAGTCTGTAGTGCAATTTTTTTTGAGAAATGACGGTCAAAGTCACCTGGAATTGCAAGCCAATGTTCAAAAAAGCCTTCTTTTTCAACTTTGAATGCTAATATCTTCCAATCTATACGGTCAAACTTCATGAAATTTTTGCCACGTGATCCAAGACAAGTGAAGTACAAGATCCTATGGTTAGAATTCAGGAAAAATTCTTTTTTTGTTTTTATGGAAGAATGCAACAAAAATGACAGTTTTTAGTGGTTTTTGACAGAAAAAGGGCCTTGGGACTTTAGAGGTTAAACTCACCCCCTCCATGATGAAGATGTAAGTTTTTTTTTTGTAATGATAATAGAATATTTGTGGACCTTGTAGAGCACACTTGATCTATGGCTACTAATGCTCAAAATCAATGAACTTTGCTTGAGAAGCTTCACCCAAGTTGAACTTTAAGCAACAAGTTTTAAAATTTTTTTTATTGGGTTCTATTGCAACACAATCTTGTCTACACACAATCTATATCCGGAGTTGTTGTTTCAAAGATGGTTCAAAGTGACACATACTATGAGAGCTTTTCTTGAAGTTGTTTTGGAGCAGGTGCAAAGTGGTACATACGTGTACCGTGAACTACAAATTCTTGCGGTTGTTATTTTCAACCACATTGTGGAACCAAACCAAGTCTGCCGTGGATAGGAGCAATTACATCTCACACCACTGAAAGACAAGGCCTGCGCACAGGGCTACTAGTGAAAGCCCTAGGTGCAAGCAAACGAACACAAGCGGTCTCCCACCTCAGTCGCTCTAGCATGCTTGATTCCAAACAAAAACGCCACTTATGCGCTTCCTGTTGACTGCAGCAGGCCCCCCGGTAACTTCATTTTCAATCAAGCCCTTTGGATACCACCTCTTGGGTTGTCAGTGGGTTTTGAGAGGGCTCCAAGTAATTTTTCTTTCTATGTCTACTGAGTGGATCTACAAGACCAGGAAGAAAATTGGTTTTGAAGCTTAGGCTTGTGAAGGAGAGCTTGGAAGAGCTTGCACTTGAACATTCATTTTCTTGGTATGTATATTTGTTTTTCTCAATTTTTTGTTTGTGAATGGGAGTACATGTTGTGGAGAATGTTTCAATGACTTATCACACTTCTATTTTATGTAAAGTATAGAGTTTGGAAGGGTCTTTCATTTCTAGTTTTTTAGTAGCAAATTTTGTTGCAAATGATTAGAGAGAGTTATTTTTTTTAATATGGAGCCTTCTTTTGTTGCTCAAGTTGTTCTTGTGTAGATGATGCTCTATATGACTATGAGCAACTCCTTGAGTTGCAAGTCAAGGGCTTGTGAGGTCTTAAATTTTGATAGTGGGCCTTCATTGGGTTTTCATTTTCTTTCATCGTTGTTGCTTCGTTCAAGGAACAAATCCAATGTTGCTTGTCTCTTTTGAGTAGAGATCCGGCAATCAATACATTGCAATTATGTAGAAAAGGTAATGTGGAGATCAAGTAATGAGATGCACCACAACAAATTCAAGAAATTATATAGGATGGATTTTGATTCATTTGAAGTTTTTTTGAACATATTAACTCCTTTTTTGAGAAGTAGGTGTGTGAAACTGTGAATCAAGTGAAGCTACAAATGGAAATTAGAAAAATAGCGGCATATGCAGTTTATAGATTTGCTCATGGTCATAGTCCCAAGCACATGGTGGATTGTTTTAAGATTAAGGCTTCAACCATTAGGAAGTACATTGATATAGTTTGTGACATATAAAGACAAATTATTTAGCAATTTCATTAGCAATCCAAGTAAAGACCTCCTCATTAGCATCATCTCAGATTGTAAAGAACTAACAAGATTGTCCAACTTATGCGGGGCAATTAATAGGACCCACATTCCGTTATCTAAGAATCCAAGTAAACGAGTGACATTAGTAGCTAGTGATTTTTTCAATAGGAAAAAATTCCACTTGATTGTTCTACAAGTGGTTTGTGATTCATATAAAACCTTTTGGAATGTATGTGTGGGACAACTTGGAGGAGTGCATGATGGTGGGCGATTCAGAGTATTCATTTTGTATAAGGGTTTGAGAAAACGAGAGATTTTGCAAGAATATGTGGTTTCGGTTGGAGGTATTAGGTGTTCTTATTTGATTGGAAATGATGCTTATTCCATTTTCATGTATTTGATGAACAATTTGAAGGCCCTTAACGATTTACAGAAAAAATAGATTTGATAAAAATCCATGGATCCCGGAACATGTTGTAATTAAACAAGAATTTGGGACATTGGAGAATTTTGAAGAACTTCAATTTAGAGTTGACAGAGCTCCTAGAATTACTATATCTTGTTTTTGGTTGCATAACTACTCTGAGATATGGAACCAATCTGAGCCTCATGTGGTTAATGTTGGTTTAAGAAAGAGATCCACATGTTGGGTTTGGTAATGCAAAAATACCCATGTATAAAGAGGGAGACCATGCAAAACCCCAAGGACTAATCCTTAGGCAACAATTGTTTAGACAATGGGTTTGGAAACCGCTAGAGATGATTGACTACAATAAAATTTCAATTGTATGTTGTACAAACTTTAAATTCAAATGCACTTATGCATGTAGAAGTAGTCATAGAAGAAGAAGTCTTTTATTCAATGGACGGAATTTATAACAAATTCAAATAAAATAAAATTCAAATTCCATAGAAGCTTGGAAATGAATTCCAATGTCCTAAATTCCAAAAAGCAAACAACACAAAATTGCTACAACTACTTAGAACTCCCAGAAGAGTACTTGACCTTCAACACTTCAACAAACAAAGCTGCCATTTGTAATTGTTCCTTAAGCATCATCTCCCTACTACAACTCTTACTATCAATTAACTTCTCAGTAATCTTCTCAATCATCCACATTTTCATCTTCACCACCTCCAAAATTCCCTTGGAGAAATTGGTGATGGCATTGGCAATGGATTCATCTCCTATAGCCAACTTCCTCTTTGCTGCACTCAAATTCACTTATCCTTCACATCTCGATTGGTTCACCCCCTCACTGCGTGGAGACTATGAAGAAGCAATACCTGTAGAGGAAGGAGGAAGAGTGCTAAACAAGGGGCATTCATTATCATTACTGAGAACCTAGGTCTTTGAATGTTGCAATCGAATTCTCTAATCAACACCATGAAGAACACCCTTGATTTTAATAGTACCACAATTAAAAATTTTGTCAAAAATTTCATACCATGGTGTCCAAGTAGACGGTGGTGCTCTAGTTTCTTCTTGCTTCACCTTCTCGTCCTAGTATGTTGACTTCATCTTGTTCCACTTGTCTCGCGTCTGCTGCCAATTCTTTTGGGGCTCCACTGGGAATTGTATATTGACTTCATTCACACATAACTCCCAATTTTCTTTTTTGAAGGGCTTGCGGTTGTACTCCCAATATTTTCCACATACAAGTCCACAAAAATCTCACAGTCCCCTTTGTCCACTCCCTCTTTAAATTTGAAGGACCACATGAGTTTCTCTCTGGAGTCCCTTGAGAACTATCACCCCTCCTCATTATGCATGAGAGCCAATAACCCCCCACTTTGGAACCTCCATAATGTCACCCAAAAAATCAAAACCCTAACTCACTTAAAGGAAGCTTAGGGAAGGCAAGCTCTCTACCAAAAAACTTCACACTCTGTGGCGCAAACCTTGTTTGGGAGAGTGATAGAAGGAGAGAGATGGTAGGAGTTGCATGGTGGCTTCGGTGCTCTAACAAGTTTAACTTTGGCTAATCTGGATTAGCCTTGCAGTCAAAAACTTGTGGTAACCCATTAGGAGAAGTATGAGCCCTCCAAAAGGCTGCGAGCTCAAAAAGGCCACGATGCTATTATGGGAAAAAAATTTTAAAAAAAGTTTTTTTTTTTTTTTTGAAATCCTGCGTGCCTCTTTTTGAACTTCTAGTGCCACTTCATATTCTCAATATAAAAAAAAATATTTTTATTTTTATTTTTTATTTTTTTATTTTTATGAAAAAAAATTATAAAATTATAAAAATAAATAAATAAATTTAAATCTGTAATGTCACAGGGCCCTTTGGTTGATTCGTTTTGACAACCTTTTGGAGACCTCATATTTCTCCTAATGCATTCCATGAGGGCTAAAGTTGCACCAAATATTGCTCTGTGCCCGTGAAGGCTCAATTGGGCTAACCCGCATTTTTGCGCGCTCATATTTGATGTCGCATGGCCTGCCCCATCTTCATATGCGTGGGCCTACACACATAGCACAGAAACTACATAATCTATTGGCTAGGGGTGCCCCTTCCAAAAGGCCCCAAAATCCATATTTCAAAGCTCCACAACTTTGACTTGATAATGAATCCAAAGCTCAAATTTGGGGGATGATAGGAGAGCATTGTACTTTACTTATGTCTCAAAACAGAATTAATAAATATTGTTCTTTGACCTTAATTCAAACCATTTTGTCAAACAAGAATACCATTTTGGGACAGATGGAGTACCATTCAAAATTTAAAAATTTTTAGTCTCTATCCAAAGGTATGCTATAAAATAAGATTTAGGGCGAAGACTAGCCAATGTAATTTGATTATAAGCAATCATGTCTTGATGTCATTACCAAAAAATACATGTGAAGTCCAACCTCTACCATCAAACTATCTAAAGACCATTGGTATGAATGAAGAACCATGTGAGGAAAAAAACTACATTATGTGTTGCTCTATACGGTAGAAGGACCCATTACTAACGGGCGCCCCCATCACCAATCAATAGCGTGTTGTATTTCCATTTTTTCCTAGGAATGTGTGTTTTTTACTTCTTCAAGGTTTGGGACCAATAAATTCATGACACGTAAATGAGCAAAAGATTAGGAATCAATGAGAGCAAAAATAGTTCTTGAATGACTGGAATTGGACAACTCTAGATGCTAGTCATGGGTCAAGCCCAACTTTTGCCTTTCCAAATACATAGTAATTTTAGTTCAAGAGATAAAATCACCAAATTTTTTGCAATTCCCTTCATTTTTGTCAATGTGCCTCTGAATATTTGATTTGCCTAGCACTGCCCTAGATCATCTCCAGGATTGCTTATTTGATCCGTTACTGGTCCTTCTACCATACCAGACAACAAGACAAAAAATACAAATAAAAAGTGAGGAACATCAATTGTRAGTTTGTAATATAAATGCTCATGGTGGATGGTATTTGTGAATATAAGGTCCATATAGTGAATCCACAATTGACCACATCTTGCAAGCTTGCCCAAATGCAGGTGAATATAATTTTTACTGTRGTACAATTTTGCTTGTCATTTTCTTAAAATGAACAGCTTTATTTTCTTTGGGGAAATCTCGTGGGGGAGATTTGACATGAAACACAAATATAAGTTGAATACAAATTCAAATTCAATCTAAAAATAGAAGTGAAAGGGACCATATGAAAAGTGTTGTTTTGTAATGTTAAGGATAATTCTAAAGTGTAGCAAAATTTGAAGAGAGAATACTTGTTTTTAGTTTGCATAACTAACATTCAACAATATGTGCCATGATTGATAATAAAGACTTTGGAATTGGATATCTTAAAGGTCTACATCATGAAAATTAAAGAAAAACAATGTCAAGGAAGAAGAAAATGCATAGAATAGAAGTTAAGAAAAAATAGAAAAATATCAAATAAAATCAAATATTTTATTTACGTAGGCCAAAGCAAATTTTGTTGTTGATTTTCCAATTTGATTTTGGATGCACTTATTTTCAGCACTTTGAGAATTTATAGTTGATTCCTATGTTGTTCAAAATTTGCATATAAAAGATCTTTTGTATCTTCTTTTGATTCTCACTAAGATCCAATACTAAAAATTAGATGGTTTAGAAATAGGAACCAATGAATGGAGATGTGAAAGCCAGTAGAAAATCAACTAAGTAAAAACAACAAATGACCATTATAATTTCAATATTTTAGATTCTAAAACCCAACAAAAAATTAGGAGTAAAAGAATTGAGATGCTTATGGTGAAGATATGATAGTTTTTCATTCTTTCTCCATCAAGAAAAAATAGATTTTGAGTGCATTTTACAAGCTCTGGCAAACTTGCTTGAGGCTACAATAGTGTTGATATTAGCCTTAGAGCTATAGCTAGACCCATGTACATTCCAATGGTTTTAGTGACCATGACTTGGCTAGCTATTTTGTACTATAGTTTTTAGCATTGAAACACTTGTAGGTTTTTGGAATGATAATTTTGAAGGTTTTTTGTATTAAAATTGGCTACATGTGTACCCCTTTGAAGATTTTTGAATGTAAAAGTCTTGAAAGTTAAAACCAATAGATAAACGACTAGTATACCCATTTTAGAATTTTTATCAAAGTTTGATGACCAATGGGAAATGACGTGTGTACCTCTTTTGCAATTTATAAGTGTTTTTTACCAAAAGTGACAGTTTGTCACAATAGAATACGTTCAAAAGTGTCATGATATACATAATTGCTATGATCGAGCAAACAAAGTTAGGACTTTGCCCTCATGTCGTTGAAATGCTTTAACACCTACATGTCCAAATACAAATTTTTGGCAATATAGCAATCTGAGGCAGCTCATTACAAATGGGATTTTTATTTTATTTTTCTTTGAAAATTTCACACATGTGGCCAAGTTATTGCATGATCTGTAATTTTCATTGCTCAACACGCACACTGAGCAGCTCAAAAGAATTCGTTAAAAATCACTTTTTTCAAGAAGTAAAAGTTTGAAATTGGTTTTTAGATTTATATATATGTGGGAAGCTTTGGATCATTCCATTTTGATTAATGAGATCAAAGTTATGAGGAGAGTTTTAGTTTAGGTGTAGGTATGGTTTCTAGAGACTCTATACCTATTTGGAATTACCCCAGAAGAAAATTCTAAAAGAAATTTTATTTTCCACAAATGATAAAATTTGCAAATTCTGAATTCAAATTTGGAATCAAAGAGTCCAATTTTGCTAGGAGAGGTCAAGAACTAAACCAAATGAAGACAAAAAATAGGGGGCATTTTTTTTACTGCACCCCTACTGAACATGCAATTTACCTTGTTGGTCCCATTTCATATGATGGATTTAGCATCTTGCATTGACTATAGAAGGGCCTTGGGGTTCCTGTATATGACTTGTATTTAGCCTTATAACTCTTCAATTCTAATTTAATGTATGAATTGTTATACATTGTTATTTTCTAACTATCATGATTATTAATTAATTTTGTATTGTATGAAATATAACTTCAACATTGCAATTAGGGCATCTAGACCCTCTTATTATTATGGCTGGATAGTTATACATTGTTATTTTCCAAACAGAGAAGTCAATCCGTGACACATCTAAGCTTAAGCAGCAGCCTTGAGAGCTTGGGTTCGCTTCTTGGCCTCCTCGACGATGGACAGCTTGATACCCTTGCCGCGCGGCAGGGTAACCCAGGGCTTGGCACCCTTTCCGACCGTGAACACATTCCCCAAACGGGTGGCGAACTGCTGCCCGGTGGCATCGGTAACGTGGATGATGTCAAAGCTTCCTTTGTGCTTCTCACGGTGCTGAATGACTCCGATACGCCCTCTGTTACGCCCTCCAGTCACCATGACAATGTTGCCAATGTCGAATTTAATGAACTCCACAACCTTGCCAGTCTCGAGGTTGATCTTCACGGTGTCGTTGGCCTTGATGAGAGGGTCTGGGTACCTGGTGACGCAAAACGAAAAGCAAGGAGAATCAAACACTGAGACTCGCCGTGCAATACGGTATGTCATTTACGGTGGTCGTGAAAATAACATCGTCATATTGTGAACACAAATAGGTTGCATTCAATACCTGATGGTGCGGCCATCGAAAGTGGTGATATGTGGAACACCCTTGTCTCCGAATTGAGCAGCCCTAACCTTGCACAGCTTGTACTGCAAGGACAATCACAGTGAGGAGAAAATCAGAACCACAGTAACAAGTGACGAAGTGTGCTTTTCATGAAGTATTTGAATAATGAAATGAGAAAGTCCGAGAGCTACTAGAATATGAGATAAATATCGACGTGAAATGCGCTAAGAACTCAAAATATAGACAGCCAACGCTAATCTCATACGGGTATTCTTTCATTAAACTTCTGTACATACCTTAGCCTCCTCTGCRCTGATGTGGTGCAGGGTGAAACGACCCTTGTTGTCATACAACAAACGGAAGTTCTCGTTTGTCTTGGCAATGGATATCACATCTGGCACAGGGGGAGGCACGTCAGAGCTGATCGACGTCATARAGGGCGGAAAACAAGCWTATCTTTCCATGTTGATCAGCACTCATCAATATCTACAGAATATTTGACGAGTACAGCGGTACTACAGAGCTGATTCCTGACAATGCACGCAGAGAACGCACTGAATATCAAAACACTGATTCTTTAAAAGACTCACCCATAAACCCTGCAGGGTAGCACTTGTCAGTGCGGACCTTGCCATCGATGGAGATCAAACGCTGCATGACAATGGCCACCACTTCACGGTAGGTCAATGCATACTTGAGCCTGTTCCTCAGCAGCACTACCAAGGGCAAGCATTCCCTCTCCTTGTGTGGTCCGGGAGATGGCTTGGGGGCCTGTGGAGCACAATCCGAACAGATAAAAAAATGAATAAAAGTACAACCGTAAAAAACAAGTGCAAGACCCCTAGAATTGAGATAACATAACCCTAAAGTACGACAGTGTAGACTATTCCTGTCTTAATCCAAACGCAGAAACACAAACCGCACACTTACGGCTCACAGGAAGTGAATTCACACCAGCAAGAAGGAGATGTTACATCATTTCGCGTGATACGGAAAAAAATCACGACGATACTCGATGTGGAAAAACCTTCTGAGGTAGTTATTCGATTTAAAAACCGACAGCACAGAAATTGCAACAAAATTAGGTCAAAGGTTGAACTTACAAAGGCACCGCCCAACTTGTCAAGCATCCAATGCCTGGGGGCATTGAGCCTCTTCAAATGCTTCTTCAAACCCCGAGCCTGTCAAAGAATAATACAACAATAAAGCTCAGTACCAATAGTCAGTGCGGTAACATAAAACGACAGCAGCTCACCCTTCGATTAATCACAACTAGAACACACGACAATAGAAGAGTTACTTCCAAATCACAGGGCTCTTTCTTCTATACACTGAAATCCAAAACCCTAAACCAMGGAATCACACCAAAAACTCTCAAAAAAACGCCAGAGCAAGAAGAAGAAATACAACAGGATCTTCAACAAAATTGAAACGGAAACTCACCATGATTACTGCCGAAGCGCGACGCGATCAGCAGCGGAAGAACAGCAAGCACAGCTCCGGCGCGAGGCTGGCGAGCTTGAAAGAGGGTCTGCAGGAGGGCGGCTCCTTGCCCTAGTAGAACCCCGATATGGATGAATGAATACCGAGACGCGATTCCCTGTCAATGGATGAATGAAATCACTTCGACGCAGACCCCATGATTTCGGCCGTCGAACGAACAATACATATCGTCGACTTCGTCGAACGAAGAGTGCATCTCTTCGGACGAAGGTGATATTTCGTCAGACGAYGTCAAATTCGTTCGTCGAGGTGTGGCAGCTCCTTGGCCACCTGTTTGCCCGTGGCCTCTGTCTCTCTCTTCTCGTGAGTGCTGCACTTTTGTGTTTCCCCTTATCCGTGTCGCGTGTCCCACTGTGAGGCCCAGAACCAAATCTGTGTTTTCCGCCCAAAAAATTCTCAATCTTCTACACGCAGACCTTACCCAACGTCGCTCCTTTCAAAATCTCGGAGAATTTCCTGCGAATTTTGAAAACCTCGGACTGTGAGGGCGCGATGGCAACGACGATGGCCATGTCGGGAGCCGCTGCTGTCGGCAGGTGTGCAGTCTTGGGAGATCAGGTRAGGTCAATTGTGTACGAATTTTCCCAGAAGAAAGTCGGATCAATGTCCTTTAACTTTCTTCTCTTAAATGTTGTGTACTGTGAGGGAGGAGAATGCCGTGATGGTCACCATTGATGAGAAGATGGTCTCTTGTGTTCAAGGATTTTTGTTTCTAGTTTTGGATCGAAGAACTGCAACCTAATTCCAACGCACTTCTGAGATTTGACAAGAAGGACAATCGGGGGTTAGCATCATAGAAGCAAACCCTAGGAAATGGCGTGGGCGTGATTTTTTTTTTTTTCATAATTCAAGAGCTTGTTTGTGTCGCTGCAATGGCGTGAGCGTGATTTTGTTAATTTACGAGCTTTTGCGAATTTGTGAATTTTTTCTGCTGCAGTGTTGTCATCAATTTGGAGGAGCGATGCCGTCGCTGTCGTTACCGAATTTAAATCGTGTGGGATTTAAAGGAAGCGTGAAGCAGCAGCAGCGGGTTGTGGTGCGAGCTGGCAATGCCGAGGGACCCTTGAGACGGCCCAGTACCCCCGGCGCTACGCCGTCCATCGCCACCTCGCCTGCTCCTCCCACACCTCCCACTTCGGAACCCTCCCCGTCACCGTCCCCCGAGTCTAGCTCTTCGGCTCCTGCAGCGAAAGTGACGTCGTCCAAGTCCACCACCGTGAGTATCGAGTACCAGAGGCAGCGTGCCAAGGAGCTTCAGGAGTATTTCCTGGACAAGAAGTATGAGGAGCAGTTGCGGGCCGACCGTATCTTTGGGTGGACGAGGAAGAACGAGATCGCCAATGGCAGGTAACGAAAATGACTCCCTGGAATCTGAGGTGCTGTTTGTGGAGTTTGATTACATGGTGGTTTGTGTGTCTTTTCTGGGAACATAGTTTTACCAAATTTAGTTGAAAATGGTCGTTCTGTACTTGTTGTCGTCTGTGTCATCCCTGGAAGTTTCTCTTCTCGAGCATTTTGTGGAGTTTGATTTCACGGTGGTTTGTATCTTTTTACTGAAAATATACTTTTACCAAATTTTGCAAATAATGGTCGTTCTGTAGTCGTTACCGACATTGTCATCCCTTGAACTCTTCCCGAAACTTACCTCAGGTGCGGCCTATTGTGGAGTTTGATTTCACGGTGGTGTGTATCTCTTTTTTTGAAAATTACTGTTAGCAAATTTAGCAGAAAACGGTTACCCTGCACTCGTTGCCGTCATTGTCATTCCCTGAACTGTCCTTCTTGAAACTCAGCTTGAGGTGCATTTTGTGGAATTTGATTTCACAGTGGTCGACTTCTCTTTTTCTGGAAGTGCAGTAGCTTTGGAGAAACGGTAATTTGACACTCGTTATGTTCATTGGAGCGACACATTGTCATTTTTTGGATAATGGAATTTTCGACGGTGCCTCTTCTGAAGTGATTTACCTTTGTTTGAGCTCTCTCAAGGCTCTTAGAGTCGTTTGTGTTCTGTGGAATTGAGTGACTGGACTACGCCAGTTTTGTGGTAGTCTGTTTTTGATTAATTACACGGTGCTTTGGGCTGTCGTTTGGGTTCCTTGACAGTCATTCTTCAAGAGTTGCTCATTGAAGTTTTTTTGGCTATATTATWGGATGTGTGATCCCGTACCCCGTACTTAGTATAAAGCTCGCGGAATGACAGTTCAGAGTCGTCACATGAAGCCGTTGTTGTCTTTTGTTGGCTATCCACAATAATGGGTCATTTCTGGTGTTGAGCTTTAGATGCTCTTCGGCAGTTTCATACGTGGACAGCRGATTTAGGTTTCTTACGTCATTGGCTTCAGGAGTCTTACATTTCTGTGCCCTTTTTGCTGTTATTTGTTTGTTTTGTGTGCTAATCTGATACTCTAGGACACACCGGCTGGACCAATATGTCTCATGTTTTTTGTGTTGCTGGTGCAGGTGGTCTATGTTTGGTATCGCTGTAGGATTACTCACTGAATACGCCACAGGATCCAACTTTGTGGACCAGTTAAAAATCATAATTTCCAATTTGGGCATTGCTGAACTTGACTAAGTACCCGTAGAGTGCCACTTTTCTCGAAGAGAAACATGCCAGGGTGTTGTATTTTCTTTTTATTTAGTTATGATTTTTTGTGATAAATTTTCTTCCTTTCATACAATTGCCCCCGCTTTCACTGGAGATGTGTTAGTTGTGTTTTGATTGGGTTTCATGTGCTTTTCTTGTGGTGGTTGTGAAGATGGAGGCTGCAAGTTCATTGATACTAGTTACTACCGGCCTCTGGATTTTCTGCATGGGAGTTCCGAATTTTTCTTTGTCACTGAATTTAATTGGTACTCCATCATACCGTAGTAACCTTGACTTAGTCCCAGCTGTGACGTTGCTTCTTAGTTTTCATATCAGTTGCAATGTTCCGATTCTTTGGTGGATAGCATTTTTGTTTTTCTCACTTGTGGTAACAGACTGTTGCTGACGAACCAAGACTGTTTTACTATTAGTTTTTATGGCAATTACAAACGACATACTGATGGTTGTGGTAACGGCACAAGGTGTACTATTACAATGAAACCTTACTAATTTTTGCCTCCACAGTCCACAGTGAAAACAATTTCAAGCTGTCAACTTTGACACCCTCCTGAGGGCTGAAAAATTGTTTTTTTTCAATGAATTTTTTTTTACAAGCTCATCTCTATGCTTTTAACGTATGTGCCAAATTTCATGGCCAAAAGACTTACAAAAAAAAGATATTCAAAGTCTACCAACATCTATAGTTGCAAGAAAAATTTCACTACTATCAACTTTGCCACCCTCCCAAGGATTGAGGATGTTTTTTTTTGGCATGAGATTTTTTGCATAATATCATGTCTATGTTGATAATAAGTGTACCAAATTTCAAAATCAAAAGATTTACACAAAAAGAGGAATATGAAATCTACCAACATGTAGTTGTAAGGGACAATTTCACTACTTCCAACTTAGCCACCCTCCCAAGGATTGAAAAAAATCTTTTTTTGTCATCAATTTTCTTGTCATAGAAACATCTCTATGTTGATAATATGTGTGACAAATCTCAAGTTCAAAAGACTTACAAAAAAAGATTGAAATCTACCAACATGAGTAGTTGTAAGGTTTCAGTACCCGACTGTACAACTTTATAGTGTTTAGTATTTCCCATTGTGATAGGTGTCCAATGGAGTTTGTTCCCCCATCGGTTTGCAAGGGGGCTCATCCCACATTTTGAAAACTGTAAAAGAGACCCTTTCAACATTGGTTACCATATTGTGTGTGCTAGAAGATTAAACTCTAAGAACTCTAGATAAATGTAGAGAACTTATAAAATAAGTATATGGCTTGAACGATAACTTCTACACTAAAGAGGGATATTAAGGGGACCAAACAATTAAAGGGACTTATTTTTGGAAAATTGTAGATGTTTGATACATGAGTACAAACCCCGGACTCTTCAATAACTATTGATGTACAACAAAGGCATATATTTATATAGTGTGAAATGTTGATTAATTAATATGGGTCCCCTTAATACCTCTATTCAATGTAGATAAATTAAAAGAATTCTAAGAACCATGTTTTGATTTAAATCTAGACTGCCGCCAGTGCCGTTCTGTGGCATTTAGATGACAGTCCATGGAGCTCCAAATAGATTAGAAGCATTTTTTTCATCCATTTTTTTGTGTTGACTTTTCATGTTGAGTTGCAAAAGGTATCTAATTGAGTTTTTAGTCTAATGGCGTTTGCTTTCACTCAGCTGAGAAGTAAGTAAAAAAATGGATTACAAAATGTGTTGTTTTAGTGTATTTTGAGAAGTTGTTGCTCCTTGCTCTACTCTGAGATTTCTCTACAAAAATGATATTTTTTTAGCTTGAGACAATTAATGAATTGAAGGTCACCTACTCTAATTTCTACTAGCTCCAATTGAAATTTTGAAAAAATTTGTAATATTGAAAACTTTATTGTGATTTGAACTTTGGATGTATTTTCAATGTCTATTGCATTCTAATTATAGAATGATACGGATATTGAGTTTATACCATGATATTTTTCACTATATCGTATATACATGGTGAAATTTTTAGACTTTTTGAAATAATTTTCTATTCGATGTGAGAAAAATTTCACTGCTACCAACTTTGACACCCTCCCAATTAACCCATTAAGGACTGGTCGACCATTTTGTGGTCGATTTGGGTCCTTTTTGGTTTGTAGAGAGAGCATGTCAACGAATTTGATGATGTGGCAAAGGGGACGGGTCTGGGGAATTGGAAAGTGAAGATTTTAGGACAATAACTAGGCCAATCTGAGGTGGCATGTGGCCAAAGGGTTGAAAAAACCAAGACAACAGGGGCTGAAATTACACCAAGATTTGCTAAAAAATCCTACTTCACAATGCACCTTCACAAAAAAAATTAATGCTAAACCCCATATCATGTGCAACACTTCCATCCATACGGTTAGATCTCCGATAAGTACTTGCATTCAAAAGTTTTAAAATTGCTCCCAATTGGCCATACAAAGGATTGCCCACCCCCCAAATCAACCATGGTCTTTAATGGGTTAAGGGCTAAAAAAATTTTTGCCATGAAATTTTTTCACAAGATCATCCCTATGTTGATGATATGTGTGCCAAAATTCAAGGTCAAAAGTTTTGCACACAATAAGATATTTGAAATTTACCAACATGTATCATTGTAAGAGACAATTTCACTGTTGCCAACTTTGACACCCTCCGAAGGATGGAAAATTTCATTTTTTACCATGAAATCATTGATGTTAGATCATCTCTATGTTATTGAGATGTGTGCCAAATTTGAAATTCAAAAGATTCACCCAAAAAGAGATATTGGAAATCTACCAACTTGTGTAGTTGTGAGAAAATTTTTTACATCCATATCAAACTTTGATCCACAAAATGATACAATACCAAGGGCTAAAAAATTCATTCTTAAAACTACAGATGTTGGTAGATTTCCAATATATTTTGTTGTACAAATCCTTTTAACTTGAAATTTGGCGCATATGTTATCAACATAGAGGTGATCTGGTATAAAAATGCATGGTAAGAAACCAATTTTTCTATCTTTGGGAAGGTGTCAAAGTTGGCAATAGTTAAATTGTCTCTTACAATGACAATTGTTGGTAAATTTCAAATATCTTTTTGTAAGCCAATCTTTTCCCCTTGAAATTTGGCACACACATTATCAACATATAGATGATCTTATGACTAAATTTCATTGCAATAGAAAAGAAATTTAGCCCTTGAAAGGATGTCAAAGTTGGCAGCAATGAATTTTTTTCATAGCTGTATATGTTGGTAGATTTCAAATATCTTTTTTTGTATAAATCTTTTGGCCTTGAAATTTGGCACAAATGTTATTAAACCCTAAACGACTTGATTCATCTCCAAAATTGACAATTTAACAAAAATCATTATAAAATGCTATTTGGAAGCATATTTTAGAATTGATATACAAATAAAAGTTATAGACTTAGAGTTGTAGATTCCATTCGTACAATTAGATTCACCAATACTATCACCAATATTTTTTTATAAATTTTGAAAGAAAAATTTCAAAATTCCTTCAAATTTCAATAATAAGCAAAATATTACCATTTTTAGAGTAGAATCTATTGAAATGGATTTGAAATGAGGTTCTCTTGACATGGTGATTTTTGAAATTTTTGTGTTCTTAAAATCTATGACCTCATTTTGGCCAATTCAGTTTTGAACCAAAGTCAATGTAATTTTGGCTTGGTCTACTACTTGACATACTTGCACATTGGTAATTTTAGAAAAATATGTATTCTAGTAACAACAAATCCAACCCTTAGATAGAACAACTTGATAACGCATCTTCACAATTTAGAAGAACTTTCATCCAAGCAGTTAGGAGGAGAAAACTTCAGTTTCGAATTGTTCATTGTCCAAAAAATGAGCGCCAGAGCGCTCCAAGGTTAATGATCTTGTAAAAATAATTTCATTGAATAAAACCAATTTTTCACCCTTCGGGAGGGTGTCAAAGTTGACAAAAGAGAAATTTCTTTCATTGCTAATGCGAAAAAGCCATTTTGATTGGTACCCTATTGTACAATCAAGTACATATATAATTTGAATTTTTTTTCAAGGTGGTTTCAATGTTGAAATCTTTGAACTTCAAAAAGCTCCTGTAGTTTTAAAAATGAATGAATTTATGAGCCACAAAGTGCATTCCGAAGAAAATAGAACCAATTTTCACGGTTTAATAAGTTTGCATTATAAATTTGCAAAATCATGCATCAAAAAATATTTTTACTACAAAAATAGCTACCATCTCTAGCTACCACCTCCAGCTACAATCACTGCTTGCATTCTATAAAGCATAGTAGAAATCAATGTATGAAGCCACTCAAAAGATATGGTATCCCATACAGATCGAATCATTTCTATCATTTCTAGCTTATTCTGAGATATACTACGATGTCTAGGCAAATCTTTTACAAGCATCCACACATTTTTTTGTTGGATTCAAGCCCAAAGAGTTGGCCTGCCAATTCAACTTTTCTATACCATGAGCACGTCTCCAATGTAGTCGCAATGCATTGCGGTGGACTTGGAGCACCATCTTCCATCAATATCAATTGCTCAAGGTCATCGTGAAAGATATAGAAGCCACTTAATGTCCCTTAATAAACAATGCTAACAAAATCACTTGATGATCTCTTATTTGAAGGAATCATGACCAATGGAGATATATTGAAGCTAGTAAAGGCTTTCTAAACCGTCACAGAAGTGCTTCCAGACTTGAAAGTTGGTGCTACACAATCCAAATCATATTTTTTGTCCGCCACTCTAATATGCCTTGCCAATTTCAAAGGATGACTCCTCTGTCCAAATAACATTATACCAATCTTCAAACGTCCAATTTTCATATGTAGGTCTATCTGCTTTTTGAAACCAAGCCTCTTGGAGGTAGGCCCAAACAATGTTTTGGGAAATATTCACCAAGTTTGCAAGTTTAGCTAGAGTATGCCTTCTATTTGAATTGACAGCTCAACATAACAACCTCAAATCCCGCTCAGATAACTTTCTAGGTTTGCCAAATTGTGATTTCAAGGAATTCATACATCCATGGACCTTCCAATGAATCAAGATAGTAGAAATGTTTGAACAGGGAGCACTAAAGAGTTCAGCAATGTCCTTACACTTCATCCACTAGAAGAAAACGATGATTAACTTGCCAAAAACTGCGTTGTACTTGACAGAAACTACGTTTTACTAAACATGAAAGTATGGGCTGGATTTTGTTGAGTTCTTCCTTCATAATGCAAAATTTTGTGTTTCAACATTTCAACACAAAATTTGACAAGTGAAACGTAGAATTTTGTATTAGAATGCAAAATTTTGGATTACAAGGGGAGATCTCAACAAAATCCAGCCCACACTTTTCTGTTGAATAAAAAGTAGTTTTTGACAAGTTCAACGCAGTTTTCTTCTAGTGATCCTAGCCTTCCTCATCCCTACAATGTGATTCTTCTTCATAGCAAACAACATTTTGTACTTCATGATGCTTATTGTAAGCCCTCAGACAACACACAACCAACGTCTAGTTTGACAAAGAGAAGGCACTCAAGCTAACAATGCCCCCAACCAAAAATGAACACTTCTCAGCAGCCCTTTTATTTTGCTTTTTAGCCAAAAGCTAGATTGGCTATAGAGCTGCTTGCATGCGGGGGCTACATAGCAACAACCAGAATTTCATCCGTGAATTGTGCTAGCGACTATCAGCTTTTTCCCATGCTTTTTTGGCACATATTTTTAAAGACTGGTGACTCATTCTGGCTACAAACAAAAAAAATCGATTTAAAGAAGGCGAAATAGTTTTCCCATGGCTCGTCAATCTGGCATCTAGGAGATTGAGTGCAACAAAAAAATGGCAACTGGTTGGGCTCCATAGGTAGTTTYTGGCACCATAGCCGAGACAAACACATGACAACTATAATTTAATAGAACATGAAAAGTAATAAACCATGCAAGAAAACTCACTGAATAAAATTCAGGATGGATACAACGGGCCATGCTAGGGCCTGTCCATTTAAGAAAAACTCTTTGAAAGTTTGAATCCTGAAATCGCTCGCTACCTGAAATTGATCTCAGAGGCCATATTGGCAATCTGCACCTTCTATCCACTGGTGATAAGCATCGGAGTAAGAAAATGTCTCCAAGCTGAAAATTTTCTGAGAATACATGCCTACCATGCACTCCAGGTGGGAATCCAAAGAATTGCGCAACTTATTCTTCAGAAATGATAGCAAGCTAAAACAACGCTCATCCTCAATAGATCCCAAGACTAGGGTAATTGCAAGCTCCGCCAATTTGTAGTATTCTGGAAAAGCTTTGACCTTCAGAACGGTGCAAGAGTCTAAGTAATGCCATAGGCGAGTGAGCAGGTTGAAATCAAAAGGTGCATCTATGAATTTTTTGGAGTTATTGAGCATTGCTAGTTTAAATAATCCTTGCTGCGTTTTGAGTTTGTAACGATCGAGGATGGGAGGAATGAGCTGCTTTACCTTGTCCACCTCAGTTAACTTGGGCTCACAGTAAAAGTTCGTGAGAGATRCTAAATGCTTTGGGAAAAAATCCTCTGCTTCTGCTTGAAGCCAATACTGGGGATACACCACTCCCAAAGCGTCCATAATAGCATGAGAAGGAAAGTGATTGTCAAGTTCTCTAAGCAACTGGCGATCTGCTCTTGCAGAGACCAACAACAAAAAACACTTCATTTAAATGACACAAGAAATGAACAGTCTCTTGAAGCACATACCCACACTAAAAAAACAACGTGAAAGCAATAATTGAAAACATTCTTGCAAACAAATAAAAAAAACTAACTAAGCTGCACATTCTCTCTTGATAGTCGTCACTAGAGATGCAAAGACCTCCCTATCTACTAGGGCTTCATTGTGAACCACCCACACCTTCTCACCATTAGCCAAAAATACTAGTTGGGCTGACTCGTCATTCAAGTTTGACAGCCACTTGAGGTGGATTTGGCTATGGGAACAATCCAAGATGTTTTTAAATGCCCAAAATTCGTCAGTCGCAAAAGAGGTCGCCTTGTCAACGTAGAGTGTATAAAGTTGGCCCTCAGCAACTTTCAATGCAGCCACAAAATCACAAATATAGATGTCTCTTTTTTGAGCAAAGGTTACCAAAATATCCAAGGTCTCAAGAAGAGGCATCAAAGCCATCATTCTGATGAGGGAATAGGGGTCCAGCAGAAGGCTCAGACATTTCTAGCAAAACAAAAGAAAAAAAATCGTCAGTCAATAGCATATTCCTTACATAAAACATAACAAAAGAAAATTACAGCAGAATTCCATTAGCACTATTGCAAGATAATTGCCTGTATTTTGTGCTCAATAGTTAAATGTTTTATATACTATTCTTTAGTTTTTTTGGTCCTTCTTGCTAACACATTCCTCCTTGCAAACAAATTCCTCTTTATCTTCATCCAATGACTAAGAACTATGCAATTCTATTTCAAAAAGAATTGACAAATACTCTTATACTACGATCGACATACTGATTGAAATGATGCGATGAGAATGTGGGATGCGCATGCAATCAGCCACTGGATCCTCAATCATGTTCGGGTTTACCCCCTACTTAGAGAGTTTTCCTACGCTTTTCCTTCATAAGGTACCTTCTTCTTACAGGTGTATACATTAAATATATTTTTCACATTTTTTTAAAATTATTTTTCTAATTTTATAGTACTCCCGAAAAAAACATGAGTACTATGCCAAACGCTACAAAAACCGCACGGTGTTTCATGCAATCACCCTATTGTACAGAAAACCAACAAAGTTCTTTAACCCAAAATCGAGGAGGATCTAAAAGCAAAAAGCAAAAATGATTAAAAAAGGAAAATATTGTATCGAGTTTCCTCAAGCAAAAAGCAAAAAACAACAACTAAAAAGCAAAAGAGAAGGAGTTTACTTGGGCAGCTTCATTTTTCCCAACGTCAGCTTTCATTTTGGCCAATAGGGTGCAGTAATCTGCTAGCAATCTCCTCAAAGGCTCCAGCAAGGAAATCCATCTTGTGGAAACTTGTAGCAATGGCTTCAAGCCTTTAGTCTCCATCACTTCTGCTAGTTTCTGGTACTCAGAGAGTCTCTTCGGGCTCTTGCTGAAGTAAGAGTGGACCTTCTAGATAACTTGTTCCACTACTCCAAAAATTGGTAAAGCAGATAACGACTTTGCTGCCAAGTTACAATGGTGGGCCATGCAATGAACTCCCAAACAAAAAGGTGCAAATTTGGTCTAGATTTGGGTCGTCACTCCATTTCACACCCTTTGGAAGGTGCTGACATCATCAGCTCCAAAGCATGTCAACCTCCTTGATATTTGTTCAAATGATAGATCTCCTCCACTCTCCAAGGCTTTCAAAATGACAAGTGTAAGGTTGTCAGCGCCCCCTCCTTCTACCAACCGATGTAGAGAAATTAGATGGGGAATTTGAACATAATTATCCATCACATACGTGTGGATGCATATCCAATTTCCATTGTCTACTGTAGTAACCTCATCACAGGTTAGAACAACAAAATAGGCTGCGCTGATCGTTTTTTTAATTGCTGCTTTCACTTGGCAGTACATATAATCGGCCATGCTCCAACCAGAGTTGTCCGTCCAATGCATGCGTGGTAGATTTGGAATGTTCAAAAACGCATAGAGGGCCTAGCGTTCCTCATAATCTACCATAGGGCATCCAGCTGCTAAAATTTGAAAAATTGTACTGAGTTGCACAATTTTCTTGGACTGCACCAATGAGCTGGTTGTATTCACTTGTTGCAGTATTGAAGACGCTGGCAAGCTGCGAGGAGCCTGAGATTGATCTTGTGGTGGCTGGTCTTCAATACATACCATTCCCCAGCCTTCACCTTCAATTTGGGCATGTCAAATGGGGCTTTCCTCCTCCCCTTGTGTTTCTGAAGCGTGTCCCACTTGGGTCCCAATATTTTGGGGTTCTTTTCCAAAGTTGAGCAGACGGTGCACTTGGCCGTCGTTCCCTCTGATCGGCTCAGCCCAAATTAGTTTTGCGGCCCACTCGTTTTGGAATCTCTTGGGACGGTCATAATTTGTCTTTGCCTTCTTGGGGGGAGGGATTTCCTTTAAACCATCGTCAAATGAGACCTCCTGTTCTCCATCGGAGATTTGAACAAGGTCATCCCTTAGCTGTTGGTGGATTTCGTGGGCCACTTTGCCTGTTGCTCACTCTCCCTGGCAGCTTTGGCGACTCCCCTTTTGCAATAGGCTCGCCGGTGGGCTCTGCGACAGGTCCTCAGGCTTGCTCTCCTGCAAGATCGTGTCTACAAACACGGAGTTTTTGCTCAAATTCTTTGAAGCACATATTGAACTGGTGGATTTCGGATTGGAAGGTGCGCAGTCAGTGCCGAGTTGCAAGGACTTGGGATTATTCGGATTCCTAGAGCTTTGGAAAAACTTGGTGATGGAAGTCGCCTCCCGCACAAGTCGATGTGCTCTACTGTCTTCAACGCAAACAATCTTCCCCTTCAATTCTCGGCGACGTTGAGCGGCCTCTTTCTCGGCCTTGCGTGTCGCTACACGCGCTGCCTTGTCAGAAACAAGGACTGTAGCATTCTTGTTTGTGCAAGCACTTTCACCAATCTGATCAATCTCGACCATCATGATATCTTCCCCGTCAGGCATGCCAATCTCCTTAGCCTGTGGAGACAAAGATCCATCAATGCAGTGAACCTGCATTTCCAGACAAACAATGTCTTCAGCCATCGAAAAGGAGCATCCAGAATTCTGCCAACCGGCAATGAGACAAAGGAAGTGTGATTAAGATCAAAGCTCAATCACTAGGAAAATTTAGCAACCTTTGGTGACCTTGTGTCACAGATGTGCCATACCGGACTTCATCCACACCCACGGATTCCCCGTAAGACCTATACCGGCCTTGCAACAAGGAAGCTTCTCGAGAGCTTTCCCTGAGAGCGGTGGTTAAGTATAGTTTAGTTGTTAATAGTTTTGAGTAACTTCTAGAAGGTTCTAGAACCTTCTACTAGTGTCTAGAACCTTTCACTAGTTTTTGGAAGCTTCCACAAGCTTCCGTATAGTTCTAGTAGCTTCCACAAGCTTCCGGAAGGTTCCATATGGATCTAGTTGTTTCCGAAAGTTTCCACAAGCTTCCGGAAAGTTCCGCTTGACTTTCTTAGATTCTGGAAGCTCCCATAAGCTTCTAGAAGGTCCCATGGGTGTTTTCCACGGTCTCTAGGACCTTACTCCGGAAGTTTCTTCTAGCCTAGTATAAATAGAGAGTCGATGGCCGTTGCTCCTCACTCTCTTCAACACCAGTTGTACCTACTCTTTCAGTTATCAATACTACTTTCAGTTTTCTCACTTCAAGTATTATTCTGAGTCTTGTGTGAGGAATCCCCTCACTTCTGGTCTATTTTGGTCTCTTTTTGAGGTATTCCCTCAATCTAGTCTTCTGTTCTATCTTAGAGTTGCCGTCCGCAACACCTTGGATGTCAAGCCATGGCTCTGCCTAAAACATGAATATTGCCACGTTCACAACAACCTTTGACGACTGGGTGTCAAACCATGGTGTAACCGCCAAAATCCATAACCAAAAGCACAATTCACACACTAAACACAAAGCAATGCACACGTAACGCAATTTAGAGCTCATCGCAATTCACAACATCTACCAAACGACAAGCTCTGCAAGGAAACGAAGAGGTAGACTATACATTGATATACTCCAACATTGCCTAAGGCCTCCAATCCACAAAAGCTTGGAGAAAAAAACGTAGAGTCCATTGCAGTAACGTTGTGCCAGAGTGGGAAGAAATGCGGCCTCTATCCTTGAATTGAACCACCGCCAAAACAGAGTGCTACAATCAAACCCAGACGGAGCGCTGTAGTGAAACCTAGACGGAGTGGACACAGATAGTACAAGGCAGAGAACCCTCAAAAAAGTGGTGATCACTTAGGCGGCCCACTGAAAATGACGGCAAAAAATCAGGCGACGTTGGCTTTGAATACCCTAAACAAGCACTGGCAAATGGTGATGGACAAAGCCATCCATGTAGCTTCCCTGGCGATGGATGCATGAGCATGCAAAGCGTGCCAGGCGACGTAGGTGGCGTTCAAGCAACTTCTTGGTGCTTCTTTTCAAATGACCAGCGAAGCGTGGCGTATAGAGTAGGCGATTGGGGTGGCTAGGATTGGCGCTCCTTGGCTGCTGAACTAAAACCCTAGGCTGCAATGTGGCTCTATTTTTTTTTAAATTTCAATATTTATTAAGGGCTTTTTCGCCAAACATTTATCAATGGTGCTTTCTGCCTCCATTTTGCCAGAATTAAAAGGGTTACTTCTCAAATCTGTATAAGCTACAAATACTCAATTTGTGGAAATGCAATGTCATGAACAACATCATATGGCATAAATAACTCAAATTATTGAAGCATTCCATGCCATCTCACCATTTTGCTAGTTGCTTGCATGCCCATTTGCATCTAAGATTATTAACCCCTCATTGTTGGAGGGCTGAAAAGTGTCCGCACAATAAACTTTGTTGGGTTCTGTTTCTTTAAAGGTCTTGTTATTGTGGTAAAAGTTTCATGCCAATCCAAGTTGTTTTGAATGTTTGGGAGCAATTCAAAGTTCAAAATCCAAACTTTTTTGCATTTTTGTGAACTTTGGTGGCTCATAACTTCTTTACATATGATCTTTTTTCAATATTTTTTCTTGGAAAAGTTGAGTTTACTAATCTAGTTTGTGCGGTAAGAATTTCAGATCCATCCAAAATGTTATGAGTGATTGAGAATCATTTTAGTAGGAGGTTCATCCACAGATGTGATTTTTTGCTAGTTTATTCACTATTATTTTACATTTCAAATCCATTTTGTAGACACAATAAGTCATTTTTATGATATTGTTTTTTCCACCAAAGTGTTTATATTCTGGTTTTGAATCACTTTATAGTTTGAAGTTTTTTTCATTTGAGTCAATTTAGAAATCAAACTTCACCTCAAAATGTGTTTTTAAGAAAATTTCAGCACCTTTTTTTAGGTTAACTCCTCATCGCTTGAATATAATAATAATCCAGAGAAAAAGAAGAAAAAGAAGGGCATGTTTGTACAATGTGGACTAGATGATGGATTTTAACCCTTGAAAGACAAATCAGTGGCCGTGGAAATTATACATTTTTGATACCGTGGAAATTTTTCTCTTTGAAAGTCAAAGTATTAGAAAATATCACACAAAACTTTTGCCGCCATTCGAGTCTATAGTACCCCAACGAGATAAATGCGGAGGTGTAACAATGGGTGACTGTAAAAAAAGAGCCCCCCTATTTTGTGCTGTAATAATTTTGTGATAAACACCTCTACTAGCTGATTTGGATCCCTTGATTGCAAATATGAAGTCAAAAATTGCAAAAAAAATTATGCACAAGAAATAAAAAATTCCAGTGTTTTCCCAAGGTTAAAACACGGTGGCAAAACCACCTCTGCATTTAGCTCATTCAAGGGTACTATAGACTCGGTGAATTGACCCCCTTATTGCCATGTCAGAAGGTAAATGTAAAAATTGCCCCTTGTTTTGTGCCATGTCAATTTTGTATTTCTTCACACCCCTTAGCTAATTTGAGGCCGTTGATTGCAAACTTAACTTCAGAATTTGCAAATTTTATCGTATATGGCAAATAAAATCATCCAATGTTTTCATCCGGGGTAAAAAGCGGGGGACTAAGGGGGTCAGTTTGTCCTGGTCCTAAAGTAGGAAGTCCATAACTCGAACATTTAAGGGCTAGAACTGAATTTTAGAGAGGTGATATACCTTGAAATATTTTTCAGTAAATTTTCCTTGAAAGACAAGRAGAATTGACATTTGGCTGAAGTTGTTTCATATTTTTTGAATCTTCATGGAAAGGAACCAGTTAATGCGTCCACAGCCATTTTTACAAATGATAAGAGAGGTCTAACCTACAGCACAAGAGGAACTGAGAGGTTAATCTCTCCAACACTAGACGCCCATTGCACCTACGATGAGTTCAGACGAACCGATAAGATTGCCTCACCAATTTGCAATAGATTCCAAGACAGAAATCGAATAGAGCAGGTTAAGACAGGATGAGCATGAGTTCGAAATGGTTGTGTTTGATTATCAACATCACATCCACAAAGACTACCAGTATCATGTACAGCATAAAAATCAGAGGCTGATTCTCAATTAACATTCATCTGCAACAAAATCGAAGAGTGCAGCTCCACAACRGATCAGATTCTAACCTATTCCCAAGTCTCTATCACTCGCAACCTAGGACATCTGCAAATTCGGCGTCCGATTCGAACAATGAAGCAGCCCTTGCTTTCGCTGCTGCAGACGGCTGGTAGCGTTTTCCAGAGGCCAATTGGA
The DNA here is from genome assembly GCA_006891605.1 of Pleurozium schreberi. Lineage (NCBI taxonomy): Eukaryota > Viridiplantae > Streptophyta > Bryopsida > Hypnales > Hylocomiaceae > Pleurozium > Pleurozium schreberi. The sequence continues at coordinate 305,248 of VACF01001984.1, forward strand.
AGAGGCTCTCACTCGAAACGCCATCTTCGCGTTCCATACCTCCTGAGGAACTAGGTTTCAATGGCATTGGGGAAGAATGTACTTGACTTGCCTGTTGKCGATTCATATTTACTGGTGTCAAAGGCTTCCGAATGTTTGGAATTTGCGGCTTGAATGAAAGAGACTGTGAGTCTGGTGCCTGACGATTGAAGGAAGGAGAAACATCTTTAGCTCTAGCATGCACTATCTGCGGCCTCCGAAYCTCCGCTTCGTCCCTAACCTGAACCTGGCTCTCCAATTCCACACGCTCCCGCGACGCGAATTGAAGGAGTGACTGCCTCACATCGTCCTCACTTATATCCTCAAAACCCATCTGGTCCCCGACATCCAACCTCCTTGGAGGCTCCGTCCCGAAGTCGGATTCCACAGGTCGTTGCCGCTTCTCAGGCGTCTGTCTCGGAGCATTGAATTTCCTCTTATCACGCAACATCCCCTCGCCGGACACCGCAATGGTAGGRTGTCTCCGACACAGACCTAGGGTTTTCTGTTTCGGCAAACTCGAAGGTGGCGACTTCTCATCCCCTTCACTCCCTCTCTCGTTCTCCTTATTCTCTCCCCCACGAAGCCCTCGGAAATACTCCCGGAGCGCAGTCCTCCGTTTGAATGGGTCGACTATCGTCGGGTACGGAGAGACCGGAGACACAACATACGACGAGACGGGATCTACAGCAGGAAACGAMGGRAGCGTACCGACCTCCACYGGCTGCGCGGAAGGAWGCATCGCACCCACGGCGTCCACGSTCGAACCTCCGAACGCGCTCATGGCGAACAAGTGTAGTARCCGGTCTAATCGAGTGCAAAACTCATCGTGAATCCAAAAATGACCGCKGAGGTTTCCGCTGCAAGCRCATTCTAGTCAGCACTAYACGAAAGAGAAGCGGAGAAGAGGAATGSGAAACAAGAGAGRGTGGGCAAGCAAACAATGGGAAAACACGGGAGTGGAGAGGGTGTCGACTGTCGAGTGAGGTTCTTGAGGCAAAGGGAATTAGGGTTTGGCGCTGGAACAACGGTAATGGYGATAGAGAGAATAATGACGCATCTTCTGTGGATGGCGATGGGAGAGAGACGACCAAAATCACAACGTAGAAGCGCCACTTACTCTGCCCCACTTCAATGTCGGTGGTCCAATTGATGATTTTTTATTTTGAAATTTGGCACATAAAGCATTTTGGTSGCACCTAGAAGTTAATATGGTAGAGGGACCCATAACCGATCAAATAAGCAATTATGGACATGACCTAGGGTAGGGGTAGGCAAAGCAAATATTTTCAAAGGCGTATTGATTGAAATGATGAAAATTGCAAAAACTTTGGTAATTTTATCTCTTACAATGAAATTATCATGAATTTTGAAAGGCTAAAGTTGGGCTTGACCCATGATCAACATCTAGAGTCATCCAATTTCGATCATTCAATAACTACTTTCCCGCTCGTTGCCTCCTACTTTCTTGCTCACTTATGTGTCATGAACTTATTGGTCCAAACCCTAAACAAATCAAAAACACACATTCCAGGGAGAAAATGGAAATTTGTTCTAACCTTGGTTGGAAATACAACACCCTGTTGATTGATGATGGGAGGCTGGTTAGTAATGGGTCCCTCTACCATAATAGTTTTGGAAGGGTACTTTTAGTTTCCTCTATGAAAAAGCACCCCTATTTGTTTCATGATTTTTTTGACACTCACACAATATTCTACAAATTTTCAAAACTTAAAGAATAGGATAGCTATTAAGAGCTGGTTGCCATTGACTGCCTAGACCTCCAGGTTTGGGAGGTCCAAGCACCCTCCATTGAAAAACAATTTCCAACAAAACTAAAAATCGGCCATTTGGGAGGACTTCTTGATGATGTGAGTTGATCAAAAAATGAGGTCAAAACCATCTCTAATGTTGAGAAGTGCATGCTACAGGAAGGCCTATTTGCACAAATGTGGAGGATATAAAATAATGTATTTTTAGATATCCTTTGGTAAGAGCATGTATGCCTACTAGAAAAACATATCATAGAAAATTTAGCTAGAAATCATTAATTTCAACTGCTCAATAATGTTAAAAAATCATAAATGTCAAAGTGTGACAAATTAACAAAACTGACTTTTAAATATAAAATGATTTTTTGAAAATTTCTGAAAAAAATAAGAGATACAATTACCATTAAAACATCTAGAAATATATTTTTTATTTTTGGCATTGGATTCATAATTCAAAAGTTATAGCATTCCAAAATCAAGACGCAACAAAATTGGCAAGTGTTTCTTGCAATCACCCATTTACCCAAATTTTCAAAAGAATCATTATCATATTATAGGGATACGTTCTAAATCCATGATTTAAAAGATTCAAATTATCTTAGATTGTTATTTGGATACATATTTAAAGATAGAAGGGCTTTTATTCCATTTTATAAATRGTGCACTAGAGTTTTGTTTATTTTTTATCCCAAATCCATTGACTAGAATCCTATCTTTAGATCATATTTACACATCAGTGTATGGTTGGTTCAAAAGGCTGTTTATGAATACTTTTCAAATTTGTTGTATGTGTGTTTTTGAAAATATATTTTTTCATTTTTTATGTTTTTATGTTTTTTATGTTTTCTTATACACACGTGACTTTCATCCATGAATGGTGGTGCACTTAGGAGGTAGTTGCATATTAATTTCATCCCCGTGGATGACAAACCGGAATAAAATGGATGAAAATGGTTGCTCATTCATTTTCGACCAAGGTTTGAATTCAAAATTTTAGTGAAGGAATATGCGCGCCATATTCAATTTGAATTCAAATCGATTGCCTACTTCTTCTTCCTTGCTCCCTGTTTTCGAACCTCCCCTCATTCTTTCCCACTTGCAATTTGCAGCCAAGCAGACTGATGCAACTCACACGGTAGCTCGAATTTCTGTGACCGAAAATTTTTCAATGCTCCCGACGGATTCCCTGCGACAGTGTCGTGGAAGATTCTTCTCAAAAGGTATGCATTCTAACGATTTCACAATCTTGCGTTTAATTTCTTTGTATGTAGTGTCAGAGTGAATACCATTTTGGAAGAATCTTGCGCATGAGCATTTTTTCCTTTGAGAGTATAGATTTGAGATTTAATYTGGTTACTTCTTCCATCTTTCGACCCTAAGGTGAGTGATATCCAYCCTTACAAAACACTTTGTAGCGAAATTTGATTAGATTGAAATTGATTGGGTTTCAAATTTCCAGTATCCAGTTATTTTTTATGCTCAAAATCGACGTTAGTGGCCTAGAAATTTGTTCGACGGATTAATCAAGATTCGTGCCTGTAATCGAGACTCGGATTTTAATCTTGATTGATTTCTTGACTTTGGATTCTCCGTTTCCACAGCTAATCGTGGTCATGATCGATCCTGACTAACTGATGTGCTGATTTCACTTTCCTTTGCAGATTTTGCTGAGGCTTTGCCGACTCTTGGAGTCACAAGATTTCTTCTGGAGTGGACAACGATCGATCCACCACATATCTCGGTATCTTAATTATCGATCTGGAGTGACTACTCAGAACCGAGAAGAAGATTCACTTGCCTGATACTACGTGAGATTGTGCCAAAAACCTTCATAAAGAAGTCCAGCTCATCGATCGATCGATCAAGACCGAGGCCCGCCTGACAAATGGATATCGTCAGCAGACACCCTTTCATGCCACCAATCATTTTTCCGAGATTTTTAGAACTAGGAGATGGAAATATCCGAGCGATATTGGAAAAAATATCTCTCCGAGACTTTGTCCGCTTTCGCTACGGGTGCTCTAAGGCAACGAGAGCCTATACCGACTCCAGAGTTCTTGTAGGAGAGCCTTTCTTCCTCCGCGAGTCTCCTCATGAAGCCCGTCCTTGGTTCTACTCGTTTTCCATGCAGAAATGGATCCAAGTTCTTCTCCCGTCTTCTATTCAATACTGGAGACCAGTGAGTGCCAGCGGTGGGCTTATTCTTTTCAGTGGTGTAGGCATGCCCCGCGATCCACTTCTCCTTGATAAACCACACGTGCGTCTGGCAGTCKTCAACATCATCACACACCGGGGTACTTTTATGCCTCTCGGGGAATTTCCAGCAGAGTGGAACGAAGACCCAWGGGACGAGAATTCGGATTTTCATGTGCACGTGGGACTGAAAGTGAATGTGGAATCCAAGACGTACAAGGTGGTGGTGCACTTGAAGAACTCCGATTTGGTYCAAATACTCGACTCAGCTTCCAAGGAATGGTCCATTGTGTCAGTRCCAAGGGAGCTGATAGCTTACAGAGATTCAAGCAATGAAATCATATTCTGTCGCAGTTTTGTACGCTTGGATGAACATGAATCGACTGTGTTTGACCTGAGTCAGGGGAAGCTGGTTGATTGCGATAGTCTGGCCTTGAGGACCGGCGTGATTGAGTCCAACAATCCCAGCGTACTGCCTCATGAGCACACCATACGGGGACACCCCACTCTTGGAGAATCATGCCTCTATGCAGTGGACTACGATGCTGTGGATCCCATTACTTTCGTTCGCATGTACAAGAAGGAGAAAAGCCAAATCTCTTGGGAACTTGTGGCAGAAGTTCCATTGAATGTGTTGTGCTACTATCTGGAGGTCGAAGAAATAAGTAATGCATCTCTACARCAGAGTCAATTGGTCATCCATGAGTGTGGGAAGCATCTCCTATTGTCAGCCACATACCGCAAAATCTGGGTTGGGATGCTGTATGACTTGAGTAMACAGCGTTGGAGTCGCCATGACGTTGTGGCTGAGAATCGTGGAACGTTGTTCAACGACGGCTTGTTCTTCCAACCTCAAATTAATCTGTGTCCAACGTGAGAATCCAAGATGCCAACCAGATGCCGATTCGGTGAGTACCCACAGTTAATTCATGGCTAGAGAGAACCCTATACCATATACCCACAGTAGTCAATTCGGCTTCAATGCTTGCCGAACTTTGAAAACCGCATTCTAGATAGCAAATTCAAATTATAGCTCCTGGAGACTTYGGCAGAACATTGGCAGCCGCGCTAGATCCCTCTGGCTGGAAGTATCTGTACAAAAATTTCAATAAGTCAGTTATCACTCAATTAATATATGTCTACAGTAGCTCCAATCTACTATACAAACTTGTGATGCTTGCCACAGTTATTGGTGGAGGAAGCTAATCAAATTGTAGTTCCTGGGATTTTAAAATTGATTAGATTSGTTGCAAGTTCATAAACCAGGGTAGCTAGCTAGCACTCCCTCCGTCCAGAAATAAAGTTTCCACTTTGGATCCATGCTTTTAAGGTTGTTTTGAGTAGGTCATGAATTCATGAATTCATAAGGCTTGCTTGTGTTCAATTTTATTTAGGTTTCAATGAACACATGTAATTCTTTTCATGAACTTTGTTGACATAAAGTTTGGGACATTTTTTAATTACACTTTCGACAATATGATCAATGAATTTGGTATGAAGCGCGTTTTCTACTCTTGCTAGCATCTTGGTCACTCTTGCTACCAGGCACCTGGTTGAACAGTGACCTTCACACTTGTCTTGTAATTAAGCATCTTCTTTAGGGTCATGCCAAGCAAATGGATAGAATGCATCATGAGCTAGAGCAACTTCTTTTCTTCTCTGTCGAGCTTAGTTTAATTTCTAATGCAATTTGCAAATTAGTCTTCACTAGGTTGGCCACTCAAGAAAGTTCGTAATATATTTAGCCCTGTGGCCGGCCGTGGCAGAAGATTTTCTGAGGCATCAATCACAAGTAAGTTAGTACTTTGAAATGTTGTGCTGTGTAATTCACGTGAAAGGTGACCCAAAGATCTGAAATTTCAGGCCTTCTAATACCGCTTCTTCACTATTAAGGTGAATGTGTGTTTCCCAAGCAGATTTGCTAACTAGTTAGGTACTTTGGAGAAGCTATTTTCCAACTTGGGTATTTTCTAGAGATTGAAAAAGTTTGAGAGAAGCGATTTGCAAGTAAAATCGTGACATTCCAACAAGAAATGAATTTTCTATGTTTTTTCAAAGTTTTTTTGGGACTAAATTGGTAAAGCGTGGGTAGACTCATGCTAAACCACATCTTGGCATGTCCCCTCTCCAAGAGCTTTGTTGTGATGCTAAAGGATTGCTAAGATTGTGATAATGGATTGGTGATTGAAGCAAATGGGAGGGTCATGTAGATGTCAAAATTGGTTGACTAACAACATTGGGTTGTTCTACCTTAAATGTCCATAAGCGTGCTTGGTTACTATTGATTTTTCAAATTTTACATCCTTTGGGGACAATCTACCACCTCCACAAGTTGTTTCTCACCTCCCGTATCAATTTTTATTTAGTTGTTTGTAATTATGTCAAAAATAGACGAATTATTTTTATTTTTCATCTACAAATACATTTTCTATTTGTCCAAAGGAATTTTTTCGGTCGGGTTGGCATTCAAAGATTAACCCTTGAGCGCCTCAACGCCTCAAAAATTTGACCTCCCAAAACTGAAAGATTGCCCTATTTGTGTATTATATAAAAAAATTAGCGGTACGGTCAAATCATTTGTTCATTTCCTTTGCAAATTTGGGCTTGTCTCTACTAATTATTAGTACAATTAATTTTTATGGATTTTGCTTTGGGTGACAGTTTGATTGAAATTAATTAAAAAGGGTTTGTATTTTGGTAAACATGTGCTACGTGCTTAGGAATTAAGTCTTGATAATCTACATGGTGAAAGTAATAAAATTTGTTTCCACTTATTGTTATAATGGACTATGGCTATATTTCAATTGAATTTTTAATAATAATAATAATGAATAATAAAACTCAATTGCTCAACATACAACATGGCAATTTTTCAATATGTTTTATTGTAAAATGTGTCTTTGTCCTTTAGAGACTAACACTAGAAGGATGATGAGGCCACAAGTGTTTGATAAATGATTTTCAAGATTATTGTAGAAATGAAGTGCGCACCTAGTATTGGTCCATAAATTGAATCATTTTTGGCAAAGTTCTATAATAATAGGTCTTGCCTTTTGAGGATTAAGAAAGTTGTCCTTACACCACTTACTAATAAGTCCAGTTCCATTTTGCAAATATGTAAATTGACATTGGTATCAAGGTTTAATCCTAAAATAACAAGACCTATCACAAAGGCTTTTATAAACCAATGGGTTCATTTTTCATTTCTATAGTAATTTGGAAAGTCATCCATTGTTTTTTTTTTCATTGCAGCATCCTCACAAGGTTAAAATAGAAAACAAAATTTAATCTTTTTATTTTTTTTGAAACATACAACCTATGAGGGTCGCAGCGATTCAAACAACCAATGAAGGTCGCTACAAGACTGACACAACACAACCATGGCAACCGGATTTTTGCGGGAATTACACACCATGGCATCCCCGTGAGGACACAAGAGGAGGAACATGAACAAAACCACCATGACAGCATGTCACTATGGGAAATTGAATTGGCAACCTCGTGAATGCACTCACTCGTTCCTACCACTTGAGCCATCACCTCGGGTAGTTTAGGGTCATTTCGGACCTCAGAATTTGATCTTTCATTGCATAATCCCTAAAGGACCAAGTAACCATTTAATGTATGTACTTGAGACTTGAAAGATCTTGGATTGTTAAGCATGAGGTTAATTTGGGTTGGATGTTCTTGAAATTTTGAAAATTCTCCATGCTGTAAATTAGCCACTCCAAGATAGAATAAAAAATAATTTTTAAGATAATTTGAAATTTTAAAAAATTATTTTAAAAATTATTAAAAATTTATCATTTATCATTTTTTCAAAAATACATATTTAAAAATTATATTAAATATAAACTAGTGAAGTGTCATTAGGAAAATTTTCAGCCTAGCAAAGGGCTATTAAGACTTCATTTTCGGCACCTCCGCAGTGCTAATACAGAAAAATAAAAAAATGTTTTTTTTTTGAAAAATATATATATATATATATATATATATATATTTATATATTTATATATATATATTTTAAATTTTAGATTTAAAAAAAAAAAATTTAAATAATCAATCTGATGTGGTGCTGACATGGCACTAGTGGTGCCACATTAGATTCCAAATTTTGAAAAATAAAAAATAATTTTTTATATTTATTTTTTTCTGTAATTGCAGCGGAGGGGTGCAAAACTCACAGTCTCTTGGAGGGCTGAAAATTTTCCTAATGCTAGGAGATAATCAAGAATTTTGGAAGGGCCACAAAGATTTTTTAACCTCTAAAGTTCCATTGTCCCTCAATTTGTCTCTATAAGGAAGCAAAGAGATTTTGGGCAAGTTTCTGTAGTTTCTATACTTATCTTGACTTTCTAAAACATTCTGTGAAGATAGAAAAACATATGAGCTTCCCAAGAACATAATTTTTATGTCAATCGGTGCCTAGAAGCAAATGTTATGGCACAATAAGCTCAAATTTTAATTTGAGTAAGGAAGAAGAAAAGAACTTTTTTTTTTAAATTAATTTTTTTTTCACATAAATTGTATTTTAATCTACATGGAAAGCTTTGCTTCAGTCCATTTGGATTTATTAGGTGAACATCATGGACAATCTTGTTTTCCAAGCAGTTGGAGCATCTTTTTGAAAAAATAACTTGGAGGATTCATTTTTGGAATCAATTTTCACAATTTTTCTAAAAATTAAGTTCAGTTTCATAAGGTTAAGATCTCTTGCTAGAACAATCTCACCGTTGAGATTATTGTATTTCAATTCCATCATAAAGCTTTTAACAATTTTTGGTAGTTTTTCCTTCAATCTTGAATCTACTTCTACCTAAAAATGTTTTAAATGACTCAAAATTGATCTCTAACTACCTAATCGACCATATATGGTCAATCTACAATTTCAAGCTCATTTTTTTGTATTGGCAATTAAATTCCTTAAACAATTTTAAAACATGTAGAGGCAATTTTGAAGATTGACTTTTGAAATCTTTAATTTTTTATTGAAAAAGGTAAATGTTTGGATTTTGAGAGATCTTTAAAGGCATATATGTACCATTGGTGGAAGAGCTAAGCTTGCCAATTTTACTTCATTTCCTGGCTTTGAGCAAAGTTTGCCAATTTCACTTGATTTGAGACCTACAAAATTGTACCAATCCATTAGCTTTAAAAATGGTCTCGATAGTAAAGTGTTTTCATGATTTTTAGTTTTTCACCACTAAAAATTTAAACTTGCAAGTGTTGATTTGGAGTTATTTGCAAATCTACTTATAAATAAATTGCATTTCAATAATTGCAAGGTAAATTGTTTAATGAGATTGATAGCTGTTCATTTGAACTTAGGGTTTTTAGATGTGCATTTAAGTGTGCTAACATAATTTCTAATTGTTCATGTCACCTCTAATCCTATAAAACTCTTATATGCAAGTTTCTCAAACATTGTGAGGGTCATACCATATGCACAGTTTACTTGGCATTATCTCACAACTTCTATACTATTTTGCACTCAAAATTAGTGTGCATTTTGATAAGCAAGCTCTTAAATTATTTACATAGTTAAGTTTTGAAAAAGAAAACAATTGCTTCATTAGGGATAATTATAAGCCCATGCTCATTTTTCGTATGAAAAGTACACTTAGAAAGGCTTGGTCACTTGGGGGTAAATGTGTTTTCTTGAATTTTCTATTTTTCTAGACTATCAACTCAATTCTTCAATATAAAATTCAAAATTCAAAATCAGTAGTGCAATAATTTTAAATTAAGAAAATTCAAAGCCTAAAAAACTAATTGAGTAAGGTAGCCAAAAAAAACTTGCTTTCTTCGCTTTAAATGCAAATATCTTACAATCTACTCAATCAAAGTTTTTAAAATTTCTTCCACATATTCTCACAATATTCTACCACATATTCTCACAGTACTCTAGATCCTATAGTCAAATATGCAAAAAATCAATTTTAAAAAGTGTTTTTGCACTATAGTTGCAGTGAAAATGACAGTTTTGAATGGATTTTGATGAAAAAAGGGCTTGGAAACTTAGTGGGTAATGCCAAAAATATTCCTTGCTCTCAAAAGCATGAACCAAGCATAGAGCCAAGCATCCAGATCATTACAAAACAGAGGCCCAGACGTGTTACAGCAACAACGAACCAAACACTGAGATGGGACATCATCATGCTGTTCAGTAGTACTGTACCTGTACAATACAGTAGCAGTATCCATGTGCACATAATAACTTGACAGATAGGAGAATATTTACAAACAGAACACACTCACTTAAACCCTGGAACGCCGGCCTGGTCACTRCAGCTTTTCGGTACCGTGTGAATCATGCGTTTTAAAAAACACCAAGAGCACTCATTGGTGGTCATCAAACTCCTGCGCAAGATGTCCCCTTTTCGCACAAAATCCCAAGGATGAACATCTGCACTTAAGGATTCTCTTCTGTCATACATACAGAGCGACGTGGCACGGTTACAGTTCAAACTAAGCAGGAAACGAATTCCAAGAGAACTGCAAAACGATTCCACCTTCCCACCATATATGAGGCCAGAGGCGATAAATATTGATTAACTGCATAGACACAACCACACTATTATACCAACTTGTGCCAGAAATAAGTACTGTCAAAAGTGTTGAAGTCTAAGTATGAAAAATACTAGTACAGGCGCGGACCTCTAAAGGAAGGTAATTCTAACTCAAAGTCTAACAATAACGCAAAGAATTTTGCAGGACAAGCCTATCGACAAGCCAACTATACACATGATTGAGCGAGAACAGTTTCATCTACATGACGCTAGCGCACTAGCRAAAGCCAAATTATCTTTCACACTAAGCTACCAAAGGATCAACAACATTAGAGGACAAGCAGGCTCCAACGTCAACTGCCAAGCGAACTACCTTGTAGGATTCCCAAAGCGTTCTCCTCTCCACAGTTTTTGCCGTCAATACGCTCTCTTCAGTTTGTAGGTGTTGCGGAACAAGCAGTCTAGAGAAGTCCGTCGTTGATTGTAGAGAGGCACRATATACTGAAAATTTGCTGTTCACTTATAGCTCATGTATGCGTGAGTAGCGTGGATTGATACTAAGAGACTGAATAGGTTCAGCTGCTACAGTCTACACAGCCTGAGGTTGTGAGTTGAGTTGCTTCCTGCTACCAAAGATGTTGAATCGATCCCAGGTCGCTTCGGCCTCASTGCTATACTCCTTAAATACATACTCATCCAGTTTCATGTTCGTTGGAATATTCCCCTCACTGTAGCAAATGGAACACAAGCTGAACTTCTTGGTCGCTTCTTTAAATCTTGGTCCGACTATGATGTAGTCACAGGCGGCACAATGAACCCCATCGTGACGTACACGGTCACCTTGTTCAAGTTTCACCAAAGTGCTCRAGATGCCAAAACCCCAGCCGGGATCATCAAACATGCCCCTGAACTCTGGGTATGAAACCTGCACCTTGTCGTCCTCACCGTGCATCTCTGCCAGCTCACTTGTGCCCTGAGAGAAAGAAAACAGCTCAGCATAAAATGAGAAGMTTGCTATCTAGCTCAACGTAACCAACAGTATCAAAACGGAGAAATCAAACTTGTCTAATTCAAGACATGCTRAAGAMACTACAATAGCAAGCCGGAAAAARAAGTAGATTAAAAGAACATAACTGTTCGTGATACGTCCAATGAGATCTGGAAATTTTACCTGAGTGGGAAGGTAGATTGCACGCAGGAATTTCATGTAGTGCTTTACATCTGCATTGGGAGCAACACCCTCCTTAGGAAACGCTACTCGTCTCCTGAGGATATCGAAGACCAGCCGCTTCCTCTTGTCCTCTGGACCTACACAAAGAGGAGCCAGCACGGCAAAGAACATGCCAACGTCGACTCTGCCTGACCCACTTCGGTCTAGAACAGACAAGATGCGCTCGTTTATGGCTCTTACAGCACTCTGCAGCCAAAATACACCCTCAATAAGTGCTTAACCAACATAGCACTAACAGGCTGCAATAGGCATAATCCTGAAATATGCAGGACCTTGGAATGKACAGACAAGAACAACGACAACATAGATTGACAGAAATTTATAACCCACCAGAAAGTGCWCTAATTTACATAAAAGGAAGTACATAAAGTCGACAAATTTACCAGGGTGGGGGATTAGCAGACCTGAAAGGTTTCTGGATTGAGGTTTTGGATGAGACGAGGTAAGATTTTCTCCAGCTCAGCCTTGCGAACCACTTTCTCATTTTGAGAGGGTGGGGCACCAGTTTTCTCTACAGGAAGATAMCCACTCTTATCTATCTCCGCTGCTAATGTATTTATGTCACAAGTGTTGAGTCTTGTGTGTTTCTGAAATTTGCGGATGTTGAGTGCGCAACCCAAATACTCCCGTGGTGTTGTGTTATTGTTTGCCTGCCTGAATCGGGTCCTATCCACCTGAATAAAGCTCGGATCTGAGGGTGCGAAGGGTCAAAACAACAAATCAGTGATATTGTTCACAGAATTTGATCATGCATTTGAACCGCAATAAATCAAGAGGCAAAGCTTGAACACGAATCGTAAGCCTGACAAATGCATCCAACAAGGGGACCCAGCCAGGATGATAAATGCCACAACGTAAGCTTTTCAACTGATTATCACTGACCCACGCATATTGGAAATGCAGGATTGAGAATTTGTTGAGCCGCTTGGAACAACTTGCCAGCTCTGCTGCAAAACCAAGATTCTAAAACCTGACAACATCAGCTATGAAGGGAATGCATACCATGTGTAAGAGTGCGCCGACCAGTGGCACTCTGCTCAGCACTTGCTACCACTGCGTTTAGATTCTTTGGCCTTTTCTCGCTCTGCTTCAAGTGCTTGACGGCATCATAGATATCCAAGCGATTAGTCATTCTGAAAGCCTCCTTAAACGCCTTCTTAGCCTCCTCTTGCTCTCCATCTCCCAACAAGCAGACTGCGCGGTTCAGCTGCGCTCTCCAGTCACGGGGCCTTAGCTGAAGCACATTTGCGTACATTTCAGCAGCCCTTTTGTACCTGCATCAAGTAGTCCCAACGAGTTCATAACCTTCCAAAATTACAATGAGTCACAATTAAAGGTTCTCACTATGAACCTAAAGCAGCCTGCTGATTGCATTTCCAGATTATGCTCAGAGTTCTAACCTTTCAGAATCTTTCAATAATCCACCCAGGTTGTATAGTGCATCCACATGGTTGGGCTTCAAATCAATGGCCTTTTGGTACTCCGAAATGGCCAGCTCATCTTCGTGTACAGCATGTAGAGCTGAACCAAGGTCACAATGAGCATCTGGATAATTTGGTTCTAACACCAATGCTTCTTCAAGACATTTTTGAGCTGCTCKGTATTCACCCAACCCAAACAGGGCACTTCCCAACAGTTTTAACGCACGATAGTGACGAGGGTTGAGTATAGCTGCCTCTCGATAATGATCACATGCACACATCAGCATACCCTCCCCCTCGAGGGCAATTCCGAGGTTGACATGTACCTGGCAAAGGCACAGATGGCATCATTGAAGAAAACCACAGGATCTCCACAAGTCCACTAAACCTCACCAAGGGCAGATAAAATGAAAATTGACATTTAACGGTATCATTATCACCAACTTTCAGAAGYTGGGGAGGAATAAACTACTCAAGTTACTGATCACCAATTACTAAAATCAGAAATTAAAAMATGTTACTATGATAATACAGAACTGTCTAATCTACTTGCGCAGAGAAGAGTGCGACGTCCGCKCAGAAAGATGGCAGGCCAGAAGATTATTTCTTTACCTGTGGAAGAATACCCTCCCACTCCTGAGCATTCTCTTCTCCTGCCTCAAGCGCCTTCTGATACGACATCCAGGCGTCCTTGTACTGACCAAGAGAATAAAGTGCATTGCCCACTAAGAAATGAGACCGCACATCCTGTGGCTTCAGCTGAACTGCCAGTCTAAAGCTGATTAGTGCTTCTTCGTGCCAGCGACGTTCAAACAAACTTTTTCCCATGGCCATGTGTCCATCAAATGCCTCATCTGGAGTGTGCGCTTTCCCCGCTTTCTCACGCAAATCCGTAAGTTCCTTTTTAAAAACGCCAAAATCTGCCCCCAACACTCCCTCCCCACGTGGCCCCCTAGTCCCTTCACCTTGCTCCGTGCTGTCTTCCCAGTTTGTTGAATCMAGACCATTCAATCCAGCCCCCTTCTTGTCCTCTCGCTGCTTCCGCTTACCCTCGATTTTCGTGTCTTGCTTCTTCAGCGATATCTCCAAGTCCTCTAGCAACTGATAGGTATTCTCAAACTCGATTCCATTGTTTGGAGCCTTGGCCCATTCAGGAATCCTGGATATCCTCCTGCTCCCCGGGCCTGTACTCTCATTTGCAATCGATGACGGGGGTTTCGCCACCGAAGGCTCAACGGTAGGTGATGCCTTAGGCCGAGGACTAGGTTCACCCTTAGGAGTTTCTGCAAGCAGTGTAGGTGATTCTTCCACGGCTTGCTTAGCAGGTGATTGTAACTGCAATCCCAGGGCATCGAAATCCCTGTCCACATCACCAGCTCCATCATCATAAGTCCGTAACAAGCCCTCAAAGCTCAAACCTTTGACCCCATCGATAAACTCGCCATAAGTTCTGAAAACTTCATCAAGAATGGCCTCGATCTGCTCTTTACTGAACTTGACCCGGGGATTGACAGCAATCACCAAGTGCGCCATTTCRTTCCTGTTAAGGTGGCCATCTTCATTTCGGTCGAATTGGTTGAAAATGCCTCGAACTTTTAAGGACCTGACACTTGTCTCCTGACCGTTTTCCATCCTTAATTYTGCTTCTGTACCAACTACCAGTGATGCATACGAGAAGAAATGGAGTGCGRTTTGAGTGCTTCAAGGACCAAATCCAAAGTTGTATCCGGTAWTAACCAGAATTTCTTCAAGAGAGGATAAAGGGTCACTCGTTTCAAAAGTCAGAAATAGAAATTTCATCCCCAAACGCTTAGAAATATAGTCGTCCTGTACACGTCCGTAGCTGTGGCCTCGTGATTGCACCCAATTAATCCTGCGCACACATACATRAGTCTATAAATACATATGGAATCATATATGTCGGGAAATCTCTAAAATGCTGCTGTGCGATTCCAGAAGGCAAGTCAATGTGCCAATGAAAGCAATCATAGACAACATAAAATTTGATTAACTTACAAGGAAAAAAAACTCAAAAAAACTCAAAATTGAAATTCAACCTTCCACAACAGTTGAAAAACAATCGTAAGAAAGGAAGTCTCCCACGCGAAATSATCTGACATCGACCCGAACAGCATGCAGGCCCTAAATAGCCTTGAACATGAAATCTGACAATGAACAGTCACTCGCGGTGCATTGATTACTACAGTAAAGTATTGCCTGCGGTGTAAATCTTCGATAATTTGACAAGGATASAAGCACTCTGAAGTGAGAAAAGGAGACTAATGGATATAACAAGTACAAAAGACAAGTACATATGGTAACGACTAAGACACCTCGTGCGGAGCATGTAGTTCCATAATWACCAAGACAAAAATACTTGTAATCTACAAATACTCAAACAATATGAAGGGACATGGTTGGACAAAGCAAAACCGACCCGAATCCSCTACAAAAAGAGCTCCAGTTCCGTACCCCTTTGATAAGCTAAACACGCCTAACAGAAGGAACAAATTAACACTCACAATAACTCATGTGTTGTAACATAAAACAAACTTGGATCCTCTCAAGTCCTACCAAACGGTCCAGAACATGCGTGAACTAAAACACACGCTGCAGCAAGCAAGCTCTACATCTTCCAACTCAGCTGCGCATCATAACAAAAACACTATAGAAAACCTCGTCAATACACGTTACTCAAGAGCCGTTGTACTAACAAAATGTCCCGAGAAAAAATCCTTCCACGCTGACAATCTCTGTAAGCCTAAACGAACTCATCACCTCCGCACGAGCAACATGCTGCCGATATCTCGACCACAATGGAAAACAGAGCTTACGACCGAGTCACTTGCGCATTCGCTACACCAAAACTTGTCGAATAATAGCACACTGACGAGCAATGCAAATAATCACCTCTCTCAGTCACGTCCAACACCGACACGGTCTCGCGAATGCAACYTCCTTCTCCATTCGCAAGTGACCACAACGGCATTCTTCCCCCTCCAAATGTCACTGAAAGCAAGCGAGCAGAAGAGCGAGCTCACTCCACCACTAACCCTACACAAGGGGAAGATACTATACAAAAGGAACGTCACGAAACGGAAACAGACACACTCTCAAAGAGGACACAGATCAATAGCCATATCTCACTCCAAGCTCTGCCCAAACGAAATGAGCTCCTTGCCTATACCGCAACCAAAAACGGTCACAAAACGTACAGAAATGACAGAATCGCTCACCGGAGTCCGAGAATCGTAAGCTCGCGCACGCAAATCGAGAAGAAATCCGCAGGATGGGGCGAACTCCGACAGCAGAACCCGCAGAAGGGAAGGAAAAGCCCTACACCGAGGCACTACGACGGAGCCTGCTGCACCCCTTGTCACGATTAGTTACCTTGCCAGCTCACTAATCACAACTCTAACCTTGATTAAATTCGGTTCTAATYACGATTAGTCATTTTAACCCCTCACAGCGTGCGGTCAGCCAGCTGTGTCGGGCATTTAACCGGGCACGCCGGTGACCAAGTAGACTGACTAACTGACCGCTTCGAACGATTAGTTACTTGCCCGCGCACTAATCACGCCTGCAACCTCCCATGCAAGCCGTAAACCTAGTTTATAGCATACACCGAATGTCGAGCGTGCGGCCAGCTGTGTCGGCCAAATGACCGGGCACGCCGGTTGCCTACTGGGAACGAGCATTAGACACTTGGGGAACGTGTTGGATTACATGATTGTTCCCGAAGGACAGCCACAAATTCGTGCGGTGATACAGTACGTCATTGGAAAGCAATTTATTGWTTATAAATTTTATTTTTAAATTTATTTTCTAGGATCTGGTATTTGGGTTGGACAATCCAGTACCGTATAATGAGAGCAAAATACAGTATGTAAGACTAGTAAGCATAAAGTTTCACTAGTAAAATCTATTACAAAAAAATTATTACAAAAATATAATGAAATAAAATCATTTTATTTTACTGAAAGTACTGAATGCATACTACTGTACCGGCATATTATACGTCGTTCTTGATTCTTGGTTCAGAAGTTGAGTAACTTAAGTTACCCATTGCTATTGGTCTAAAACTCTTTAATTCTTTAAAAAAATTGATCTTGAAGTTATCCAAAATGAGACTTTTCTTTATTGGGTTGAACTTTCAGCWATAGGGGTAGGAAAAGGTCAAATGGAATCCAACAGAAAGGCTTACTCACTTGTTGCAGGAAAGAGTGCAAATTACTTTTGAGGGTACGGGGTGCATATAGCGTCCATCTCATAGTTGAAACTCAATTTTGGGGAGGTGAAACTCTTTGAAATATTTTTTAGTAAATTTTTCTTGAAAGACAAGTGGAATTGGCTTCTAACCCATATTTTTTTGAAGTTTTGTGGAATTAGTTATGAAATTTTTGAAGTCAAAATGGCACGCGGCTCTAATACTGACCACCTCCTCAAATGTACATTGCTTGTACATTCCTATAAAGATGAAAAAGCAATATGTACAAACTGTGTACATTTGAGAAGGTGGGCGTTTTCAGAGCTGGAGCAGATTTCATCTCAAGGAGGGCTGCCTGCCTGCCTGAGTTTGCTACTGTAAATTTGAACGAATCTTTTTACTTTTTCAGGTGTTTATATTTACTTTTTGAACGTTGCAGTTCAGTTTGCCATTTCCGTCCAGGTGGGCAGAAAGCCCGGAAATATGAAATAATTCAATTATTAAGTTTACAGGGTGTCACACCTGYTGGCCAGGTCAGACCCTCTGGAGGCCATTTCTAACTGAAATTGAAAAGTCATAAAATGGGCCTTCATCATTATAGCTTATCAGTGCTAGCTTGTTACAATAATTGGTGCAGGCCAGAGAGGTGTACACTAGATTGGACGGATGATTTCTGGATGGATGTGGACCGCTCATGACGGACGGATGGACGGACGGAGTTCTGAGTGTCACCGTCAGTCTCACTAAGTGCCTGTACCTGGAGTGAGGTCACATGGGAGCTTACGGGTGCTGAGCTGAGACGGACGGACGGACGATGGGAGGGATGGACGGAGGGATGGACGGATGATATTTACAATCCAGATGGTAACCACACTCGAAATCGTCCAGACATGCATGTGAGCATGGTTTTGATTATTAAATTATTTTATCTTTATTGAGTTAAATTTTCTTGGCAATTAAGAAGATTTTAGAATCAAAGAGTTTAATGAATTTTTTGGATTTTGTATGAATAAATTAGAATTTTTCAATGTGCTAATTGTTGGTGTATTTGAAATCAACCATGTGTGCATGTTACATTCTAGGCAAGAAGTCTAAGATGGTTTTACTAAAGTGATCAAAATTACGTGTATTTTCTTTACAATGACAATGATAATGAGCTCAAAAGAGACAAAGAGGTGTTCTTCTTTCAATTTCTCCCCCCTTTGGAAAAATCCAAAGTCTTTGATTTAAATTTTTTTTAAATCCCTCCCTCTCGAATATTATTGATCTCCAATTTGAAAAATTAAACCATTGTTGTTGAACTCTGTCATGAGAAACCATTTTGGTAGTTAGTGCTCTAGGATATAGAAAACAGTATGAAATATGGATATGGTTGTATATACAAAATATAGACGGTATCTATAATATATATATGTGTGTGTGTGTATTTATATAAACTCCATACTAGATGTATATATATGGCAAAAAAATTCAAATATCCCATATCATTTGCAAATGTCAAAAAAATCAATTATGTGGGGGGTATATCACATGCACTTGTCTCAATTTTTTACCAATGGCAAAGTGGCAAGTGTATCCCTTTTAGTTGTTTTGGAAGAGTTTAACCACCAATGGCTAGATGACACATGCATCCCATCAAATTTTCATGTGTGGTTTTCTAAAAAAGACACAACTTTTCACAGTGATAATGTCTTTTTCAGTTTATATTATATTTTTTAGTGACTTTGCCATAAGGTAGCAACATCCATAACACTCTATATCTATAACCACCTCTTCTAAAATCTTGAAAAATCTTTGGAATTAAATAGAATGATGTAATAAAAAGGATGTATTACTTCTAAATATTAGGGTGTCGATATTAGATACATTTATATTCGTCTCTTTAAAAATTCACAAATTATACTTACAGTGTCCAAATATTACATTCAAAAGTGCACATGAATTATTTTTTTCTTGCTAATTGTGTCCAAATTTTTTTATGTTTTCTAATAGAAATCATGTTCACGACCTTTAAATTCACAATTATGCATGTTGTTGCTTGAAACTTCTAAACATTACATGAGATTTGAGGCCTCCAAGAAAGTGCGAGTTCCCGGACTGCGGAAACGGARAAACTTGCGCCACATTGGTGTTGTGACGTGGCTAAAAGTCTGCCCTGCGAAAATTCGGGCAGCTTCACTTCAAAAGGCCACATTTGTATGAAAAAATGTCCAAAGTGGTTGTTACTCTTTGGATTAATTCTTTAGGTCAAGTTGGCGACATTCTTGAAAATTTTGAATTCAATTCATTTCAAGTTGGTGATGAATTCAATTCATTTGGAATTGTACAACATGTAGGAAAAAAAATAACAAGTAGAAAGAAGTAGAGAATGATTCAAAATACTTAATTGTTAACAATTTATTTATGAAATTGAAAATTGCCAATCCCAATGGTTGAAATGTTGTAAGAAACAATCCACACCCAATATTTTTTATTTTTTTTCAAAATTATTGAAAAATGAATTAAATGAAGGACTTCAAAGTTTATTTTAGCATAGAGATTCCATGATTGCCCGCAAACAAAAACTCTTCATAATTTTTGACTTGTTGATAAAAATGGAGTAATTCAAAGCTTCTCATGTACGTATAGTTGTAGATAATCATTTTAAAAATTTTATTTTCTGAAAAAAGTCATTTTTTCAGACTTGCCCAAACTGCCCATAGATCAAAGAAAAGCACATATATTGCAATAACTTTTTAACCATGTAGTCAGAAGTCATGAAAATTGTTGGGCCTTAAAGCTACTCCTCGGACACAAGTTGTGTGAAAATTTCAAAGAAAAATACTATAAACTCCATTTGTAGTGAACTGGCCAAAATCGCTATGTTGCCAAAAAACGCAGTTTGGTCGTTTAGGGGTTAAATTTCTTTTTTGATTTCAGACACAAAAAAAATTTAGTAATTGGAACCGTGACAGCAATCAGTTGTTCCCTTATTGCATCGGGAACAACAAGGGAACAAGGTTGAAGTAGTCCTCTATTGCCCTCACTTTCATGAAATGCATATCTTTACATGCAATAACTACTTGAAATGTGAAAGCAATCTAGTTTTGAAGTATACACATCATGATGGATTGAAAGGATATTTAATGAATTATAGAGTATTTGTTGCCATCTACTCATTTTCTCATCAACAAGAAATTTGTACAATTTTTAAATTTTTATGAGAGGTTTAAAAAATAAAATGAATAAACAGATTTCATTAATTTGCTTTGATGATTTGTAGTTTTATTTTTTATATTGGAATCATTCAAGTGTTATACATTATATAATTTTACTTTAAAGTATCCAAAAAACAAAGATATCAGGTAAACATATGAAACTTTGACAAGTTAACTTTTTGTTTGTTGCAATAATCCTTGCGCATTGAACATCAATAGCTTGGGTGTATTTTCAATTAATCAATTGGTCCATACTGTCAAAGGCCATCATGTAGATGCTACTTATAATAACGTTAAATCATAATTGTAGATACATCTAATATGAAGATATATCATAATTTTGGTATAAATTATTACTAAACTAGTTCTACCTTTTCCATGCACAATTGAAAGAACAAAAAGGAATGCTTTATTCCTTTTCGTGCTAGTGTGGATCAAAATTTTGTTTGTTCAACTCTTGTGCAGCAACCACACAACTAGGTGAGATGGCACAAGATTAAAAAAGAATTCCTCAAAGGTGGATTCTATAGTAATCCCTCAAAAACACTATAGCTTTTCTACTTTAGCCAAGGATTGAGAATTAGAATAAGTTGATAAAATATCTAGATAGGCTTGAAGATGAGATAAAAAAAATTCAAAATATACCAATTATTATCATCGATAATTATTAGGATCTGGGCTTGGAGCACTATCTTTCTCCACTTGCTTTTGCTTAGTGAATTTTTATTGCATTTGTTGTATTTGCTCTTCCATTTGTTACTAATATGCCTTGTACCATTGATACAGTCAAAATCAAAATCAAAGTAATTGTCTGATTTTTAATTCTTCAAAAGACAATATCTTTTCTTTTGTGAGTTGGAACACCACAAAACCAAGTTTATGCACCTCTCCTTGCAAAGAGCTTTCCGCCCGCACTAAAAACGCAGCCAAGAGACATCATTTTGGAAATATCATGACTATTATACACCTTGGCTAATTTTTTTTTAATTTTCAAAAATGATTATTATTTAGAAATATCCCCCAATTTTTGTCTCACGTGCCAATTTGGGGATTTTGTACTATTTAAGCCCCCAAAACAAATTTGAAGATTAAATTTGGAGAAGATGCTCTTTTATTAGATTGAAAGCTTCTTTGAAAGGTATTCTAAAAATAGTAAATTATATATTGGATTGCAAGAAACAATTGTCCTATTTTTTGTCCCCTTGCCCTCGGTCATTTGTTTTTTTGCTCATAACTTTTTCATATTTTGTTTGTTTGACTTGAAATTTTGATTGAAGGTGCACACAAAAGTTTTGCATGTTGTGTAATGTTTTCAGTTTTTAAAAAATTATTTTACTATTTTTAAACTGCCCCCCATTGGATATCTACCTTGTCTATTTTTGGGGAGGTTAGTCCTATTTTTGACCCATAAAAGAAAATTTTGAGCTGAAAATTGGCATGTATGGTCCTCTAGTACAGTTACGCAAGTCCAGGAGAGATTTTTTGAAAATACTAAACTCTCCAACTTCCACATGTGCTCAAAATGCACTATCAAGGTACACTTGTATAGAACAAAAAATATTTTTTTTAAGATGAAATTTATTGGAGAAGAAGCATCTTTAACTTAGGAAAATGTTTCTTTTATAATTTGAATATTTTGAACTTTTTTACTATTTTTATAAAAGAGAAGAAAAAAGTATCTATTTTTATTGTATTTTCCATTGTCTTTTTTTTGTGCATAATTTTTAGAGGTAAACTTTCTTAGGTCTGAATTTTAGGAGACATAATATTCTCATTGCTCTTCAAATTATCCATATTTTATTTTATTTTAAAAAAATTATTCCAAGAGTCACATGACTCATGAAAATAGGCCATTTTGAGACAAAACCGGTAAGTGTTTCTTGCAACAATCCATTGTATGAAAGTCCACAAAGTAAGTTTTTTTCTACTTGCACTTCAAAACATGTAAAACATTATTTTTGTGGCTGTTTTGGTAAATTACCATCTCTATGGAATTGATAAAAATGGCTAATTTTTAATCTATATTATACAAATTAAAGCATCCAAGTATCTAGTTTCTTGAGATTTTGCCTTTTTTAGTTTTTCTTCTTAGAAAGTCAATTTCCTATGCTTTATCTTCCGAAGGTACAATCTTCTTAAAGGTATACATTGTCCGTATTTTTAAATTAAAAAAAAAAATGTTTTACAAATAACTCCAAAAAATTAAAGATGAACTTTGCGAAAACACAACAAAATCAAGTGGTGTTCCTTGAATCACCTATTTGTAAAGATCAAAGTTTATTATTTATGGTTTGGTGTAGAAACTTGCTTCTTGAAGAGAAACTTTTATTTTTATAATCATCAACACTTTCAAAATTGAGATGTAAATATGTGCATTGGATATGGCTTGAGTATAAGCAATATTTAGAGTGCCACTCTTACTTCCAAATCTTGTCATGATTTTTTAAGGAAATGAAATTTTTTTATTGAATATTCATGATGTAGTTTAATATACTAAAATGCACACATTTTGGCACTGTCGCTTTCATTTCAATACGTTAATAATTATCATCTATGCATGATTTATTTGATTTAAAATAATGTGTTTTCCAGAAAGATGATTGTACTTGCTTTGCCCCCTTTATGTTTTGTAAAGAACATGACAATTTATGTAAGGTTTGTCTACAATGTTGTAAGCTACTAGAGTTGCTGTTGCTTGATCTAGCTCTAAGATTGAAGCTATTTGGAGTAGCAAACATTGCAAGTTTTTTTGCAATCGTTGCAAAACCATTGCAATCTCACCCTTCTATATTATTGTCATTATTCTTGTTCCTCCATACCAGTTGTTGTTGCTTGTTCTACTAGCATGTCTACTAGAGCCTAAAATCACATGTCTAAGTCTACATAGCCAATTCCCCAAGGTATCGACCAAGAAGTGTATAGAATAATATTGCCTCAATTTAAGCTTTTCAACTCAGTTGCCCTCAAGTCTCATGTAATATTCACCATTTTGAATGAAGAAAAACTAAAGTAAGTTTGGTTATGTAAAGATCCCTTTTCACATCACTCTTTTACAAAATTCAGAGAGGGAAGATCCTTAACCCCTAATGGACCAAGGAGGAGTCTAGATTTGCAAAATTGTGGAGATGTACTATAGAATGCAACTTAAAGAGAATAATGTATGGATCACTATTAAACAATGGTTGTAAAATATGATTCATACATCATAACCATTTGACTAGGTCAAATTGTGCACAAACCAATATTTTTCACTAATATTTGAAGTCAAAAATTGAAAATTCAATTTAAAATTGATTGTAGATTGAATACTTGTAATTTTTACAAGGAAAATCCTTTTTTTTAATTTCATAATTTTAAGTTCAAAATGGGATATCTTTTTAAGACTTTTGTTTTATTTTTTTGTATTCAAGTCACTTTTCAACGGTCAATTTTTGAACTAAAATAATTACTTCTTGAGGCCAAACCTACCAATTTGTAGATTTTGTAGCTTCTAATCAACCCTTCTAGGAGTGAAATTTTCAAAAATAAAAATCAAGTAGAACATGTTGAAAATAAGGGGCAAAATTGTCAATTAATTTTTTCCTATTTTGCCACTAGCTCCAATGCAATGAATTTCAATCGTTTTACTACCAACTTTGGTGCGTAGAACTTGACTTACATCATGTCAATTCAACTTTGATGAGTTCTTGTGATCCTACTTGAAGAAGTTGGTGTTAGTCAACTTCAACCAATTGCTATTGGGTGATTGCAAGAAACACTTGTCCTATTTTTTTGTCCCTTTGGCCTTGGACATGTGTTTTTTTGCTCATAACTTTTGTGTTGTATGTCGGTTTCACATGAAATTTGAATTGAAGGTATATATAGTAGTTTTCAATATTGAGTAGTTTTTTGAGATTTTTTAAAATTTCTTTATTGTTTTTAAACAGCCCGTAATTGGGTATCTATCTTGGTCATTTTTTTAGATTTTTAGTCATATTTTTGGTCCAAAAGTGAAAACTTGAAGCTCAAAATCGAAATGAATGGAATTTTACTCAAGTTTCAAAAGACCACAAAGAGATTCTCTTGAAATAATAAAGTGTCCACCTTCCACATGTGCTCAAAGTGCACACCTTTGCACAAGTGCAATGAACACAATTTTTTTTCCCAAAGGTGAAAATGGTTGAGAAGAAACAGATTTAAGTTAGAAAAAAAAGGATTTTTGAATTTATTTAATATTTTCTAAAAATAAAATAAAAAAGTGTCCACTTTGAAGATTCAACTACAATTGACTTCGGTGATAGAAGCTCAATCATGGACACCATCAAGGGCGCCCAATGCTTTTTTCATTTCTGTAAACATTAAAACATCAAATGTAATTAGAGACAAGCAATATTAAGAAAAAACGGGTTTATTTGAAGACAAAGGGAGTACTATTTTCCAATGACATTACCCAACCCCTTTTCCATTTGAGGGGTAGTGGTTGTTATAGACATTAATTTAAGAAGCTATAGTTACGTTCAACTTCCTAATTCAAAAGCTAAGTGATTAAATGTCAATAAGAAGAGAAGAATTGTTGTTGGAAACAAGGGCTACTCAATAGAAGATTAGGTCTTTAGTGTTTGAGTATCCACCAAAGAAGGAGATCCATAAAATGCTCATGAGCTGGAAATTAAATTTGGGGAGGTTAGATTTTTGGACATGTTTATTTTTATTTAGTATTCCTTGAAGAGTTGGCATTTAACCCAAGTCATTTCATATTATTTGAAGCTTAGTGGAATTAGTTATGAAAAGTGGGTCATRTAAARCATCCACCTTTRYTTTGAAATGCACACTATTTGTTTCTTGCTGGTACAATGAGAAAGCAAAATGTATCTCTACATTCAAAGATGGTTTAAGTTAGATCCCCAACACATTATGCCAACCTCCTACCTTGAGTGTCATTTGGAATTGCAATCAAGGTAGGAGGTTCTAAAAGCTCTCAAGCTCTAAAACCACCCACCTCTTTAAATGTACACCATTCATACATGTTGCTTTGGGGGAACCTGCAACAATATGCAAACAATGTACATTTTAGGAGGTGGGTGGTTTCAGAGCCCTATGCCATTTCAACTTCAAAAATTCATAACTAATTCAACAAAGCTCCAAAAAATATGAAACCACTTGGGTTAGATGCCAATTCCACTTGTCTTTCACGGAAAAGTTTCTAAAAAAATATTTCAAGAAGTTTAACCTCCGTAATATTCAGTTTCAGCTCTTAAATGAGCAATTTAAGGACCTCCTACCTTAACTTAATAATAACTCTTGAACCTTGCCATTGAAGATTCTGGCACAAGTGACAAGACACTGCCAGGCACATCGCACCAAATTCCAGAACAATTTTCAGTAAGTTAGAGTTGAACACTGATGCCTGACTGAGGAGTGATTGCCTGCTCCTTGAAGTGATTGTAAGAGTGGCCAAGTCAGATTGAAAGCTGTTTTTGAAGTGAGGTAGACTGCTCTTAAAGCGACCATTTAAGGGCTGATTGCGTTTTCAGGGAATCTTAACAGCTTGAAACAATTTTCAGTAAATTTTTATAGGAAGGAAAAAGGAATTGGCATCTAACCCAAGTGGTTTCATATTTTTCGGACCTTCCAAGAATTAGTTACAAATTTTTGAAGTTGTAATGCGGTAGTCACTAAAAGCGACCACTCCTAAAATGTACATTGCTTGTACGTTGAAGAAAACAAAATGTACCTCTGCATCATAATCACTTTTAGAGCACGGTTGCTTTAAGAGCACTCTACCTTATTGTTTAAGTTAGAGCATCCTTGGAGCAAGTCGATATATGGCTCAAATTGGGTAAGTCTCCAGGCCGGGCCATTTTAATTGCTCCACGGCACACTTGGCGAGTAAAAGAAGTGTCCGGGTCCGGTCAAATGTGATGAAGACACGGCCAAATGGAGAGTCTTTTTTGTGACTCGCTATGATTATTTTTTGTCTTTTATTTCAAGTTTTAAGGCACTTTGTAAATAAAAAAAGTCTTTTACCTTCTTCTTGCGCATGAGGTGGCACCTCAGAATCTAAGCAAACCTAGTTCCCCTTGTTGCTAGCCCATGTTGGAGAGGAGACAATCACAAATCCAAAGCCACTTTTGGTTGTGTTTGTTTGTTGAGTCAAGGAGTGGGGATGCTCTTATTTGGCAATCCTTATTGTAGAAACCAATGAAATCTTTGGACTAAGGTTATTACACCTAGAATCGCATGCAAGACGTAAAATCCAGTCTACAAAATGAACTCCACGTCAAGTTGGCCTGATACGAGTGACAAGACCCGGTCAAGATTGCGGGTGGCTCACAAATAGGTGCAACACCTGTACCCCCACTCTCCCAACAAAATTGCATGACCATGGGACAATTTTATTATTCTACACGTACAACGTATAACGGAC
Source organism: Pleurozium schreberi (assembly GCA_006891605.1). Classification (NCBI taxonomy): domain Eukaryota; kingdom Viridiplantae; phylum Streptophyta; class Bryopsida; order Hypnales; family Hylocomiaceae; genus Pleurozium; species Pleurozium schreberi. The sequence goes on from VACF01001984.1 coordinate 332,202, forward strand.
ACAAAAGTGGTTTTAGGCTTTTAGGCAGTGGTTTTAGGGTTTAGGGTGGCGGATTAGGGTTTTAGGTGATTTTCTCAACTATGAACTAATTTACATATCCCACAATGTTTGTCTTACCTCCTACTACCGTATGTGTATATAAACAATTGTCTTTTCAATTCAAGTCACAAATCACAAAACACAAATTACAAATTACAAAAAGTTGAAATAACTTTTTCAAGTTCTAGTAGAACAATAATTTGTGGTCCAATTTAGACAACATATTCAAGTTCATGCCAAGTGTATAAACAGTAGGGCCCTCCAAATGAAATTTTTGATAACCCTAAAACACATGAAGTGTCCATTTTGTGTAGGAGTTGTAGAATTATAAAATTGCCATGAAGTACAAGGTTAGAAGACAGACGTAGGTAGAACTTTATATGTCCTACATGAAGTTTGAAATATGTTGTTTGAATTGGGCCAAAGAATATTGTTTAACCCCTAAAAGACCAAGTGTCCATTCAACGTACGCAATAAATCTTGGGTAGATTCCTATGAAGTCATATTTGATCCGATGTTCATGAAATTTAGACTCAATATGTAACTATATACTCCCTTCCTAAAAATCTATTATTTTTCCAATCGGATGCCTGGATTAAAAGTTATGCTGCCCTGAACTTTACGGGCAACTCGGGCAGTTTCGGGCAGCATGTGCAATACTCTTCCTATGATTTTGAAATTTTTTACGGGTATGTAGCTTACATGATACAAGATGAAAATGCCCAAAACAATAACTATGTGTAGTGTAAAAATCTCATTTAAGTAGTAAAAGTTTCCAAGCCCTAACAAACAAGGTTGGAAAAAAACTTTTAACCTAACTTCAAACCTTATAATCTTTCAATCCGTGCTGTCAAAGTTTCTGAAATTTTTTCCACACATTCCAAGAGAAGTCTAGTACAAATTTATACAATTGAATTTTGAAAACAAAAATTTATTTTTTCATTTTAACTTCAAACCTTATAATCTTTCAATCCGTGCTGTCAAAGTTTCTGAAATTTTTTCCACACATTCCAAAAGAAGTCTAGTGCAAATTTATACAATTGAATTTTGAAAACAAAAATTTATTTTTTCATTTTNCAAAGTTTCTGAAATTTTTTCCACACATTCCAAAAGAAGTCTAGTGCAAATTTATACAATTGAATTTTGAAAACAAAAATTTATTTTTTCATTTTTTTTCTTGCAGCCTAAAATATGCCTCGGTCCTTTAGGGATTAAATAGAATTTGAAAAAGTTATTTCAACTTTTTGTAATTTGTGATTTGTGTTTTCTGTTTTGAGATTTTTGATTTGTATTGTGAATTGTGAAAACAATTTTTTATATTCTCATAGGGTGGTAGGAGGTAAGACAAGCAATGTGGGACAAGTAAATTAGTTCATAGTTGAGAAAAACACCTAAAACCCTAATCAGCCACCTATAATCCTAAAACTGCCTTTGTATCCGTTCTTTTCAGTATCAGTAGAACAATAAAAATTGTACTAAAGCCCTATACTTGTGTCTAGGGCGTGGTCCTACATCTACACTTGAAACACCAGCAATCTCCACCGAGTCCCATTACTTGTGGCACGCCAACTCAATGTGGGCCCATTTCGTGAATTTGATTTAACATCCTACGAATCACACAAATAAGCAATCCAACATGGTTCCCATTATTATATTGAATAACTCTTCTTAAGATCTTGTTGGTAGTCAAGAAGGGATTCTAGATTCTCTTTGAAAACATTTTTTGCACATCGTATGAATAAACTACAAATTTTCAAAGTCCAAAAAACAAGATTTTAGGCAATCAATTAGAGACTCTTCTAAATAGTAGAAGTACATTTTAGGCAAGAATTTAAATCGTGTGGTTTTTAAAAGTAGCCAAAATTAAGTGTATGGTGGAAACACCCTTAACCATCAATGTAAGCAATTTAGCATAGTTGGAGGCACATTTTCCTAAAATTACTATTTCTCTAATATTAGTAAATGAAATCATGATTATTAAAAAAATTAGATTTTTCGAATGTGATATGTAATTTCTATGATTTTTCAAAGTACTGGCTCTTTAGACCACTGCAACTGTTACATAGCTGGACCCTAATTTGAAATTTGCAAAAATGAGCAATCAATGTATGTATCGTTCAAATGCGTGAACAAATCAAAGTTAAGCAATTTGAGGACACATTAACTAAAGTCTAGGGACACATTTAGTGATAGTCTAGGATACATGAATGGAAACACGGACACTTTTGGGTGTTTGTATCTTATATAATTTGCTTTTAAATTGTGTAAGGGGATCTATTGAATTTTGGAGGGATGTACTAAAAATTCAATCTCCAAAATAGCCCAAAATATCACTCATCACAAAAAGTAGAATGGTCTTCAATGTTTTAGGCTCTTTGGAGCAATATCCATCTACAATAAATTGCTTGAAATATAGTAAACCAAGATGGTGAATATGCTCAAATAGTTAAATAATCCGGATTAGGCTCCTCTCCCTTATTATAATCAACTAAAATTCACTCCCTCACAGACTCATTCTCGACACACCAAAATCTAATGGTTTTCACGAATCTACTAACTCTCGGAAATCTACGTTTTCCACAAATCTACCACTGCGTACGAATCTACCACTTTGTTCAAATCTACTTCAGTTTCTTCCCCCYKGRRRMCSRWYCC